>JALHBX010000032.1:0-103462 GCA_024340025.1 Tolypocladium tundrense
CCTGTCCGGTCTGTCGGTCTGACGAGAATGGCCGGTCTGTCGGTCTGCGGTCTGTCAGACGGACTCAGTCGGTCTGTCAGACGGTCTGTCTGTTAGCCACACTGATTATGGCTGTAGACCTCAACCGCATCCAACCCGCTTTGTGAGTGAGCTTGCATCTGCCAGCCGCTCAGCTGCTTACAAGCCTCAGGATACCTCGTGGTATGATAACAATGCAGTTCGACCTTGAGGAGCCCTCATGGGATCCTCTCCTGTGGGACTGCGATCTGGTCCACCTTCGGATGCTCTTCGGCAGCATCCAAACAGATCTGTGGCCTGCTACCTATCGCAAGATATTCCAGTATGACCACGCAGAGAGACCCCTTGTGGTTCTCACAGGCTGACGTAGGACCAGACATTTGGCCCCGGGATCAGGCATCATGGAACATGTTGAAATCGACTGGGTCCCTCAGTGGGATCCAAGCGGCGAGATACCCGAAAACTCCGCGCTCAAGGAGTGGTCCGACAAGTTTCTGAGGGGCTTGGATCTCTTCAACCGTAGCGGCAGAGTCTTCCCGCAAGCAACCAAGCGCATGATCGAAGAAACCGGATTCATCGACTTCAGGGAACAGACGATTAGATGCTACGTGAACCCTTGGTCTCCCGATCCTCATGTGCAGAGAACAGCGAGATGGTTTAACATGGGACTAAAACATTGTCTGGAGGCCATGAGTTTGATGCCCATGGTCGAGAGGCTACACATGGATGTCGCTGGCGTGAAAGACCTCTGCGCCAGGGTCGTCGATGAGAACACTAAGCTGCGATTTCACGGTTACTGCACTGTGTGAGTGCCTTTCTAGCCCTGACCGATAGCCATCATACCCGTACTAATATCCCGTGCAGGTACATCTGGACAGCCAGACGACCTGCTGCCAGCGAGGCTCCAACAGATATGCCCAAGCCGGCTCATCCCCTGCAACCTGGGCGTATGTGAAATAGGCGCAGAATGAGCTGGCCATTCGGCGATTCGAGTCTTGATTGGCAAGCATACCGAGCGAGGATCGGAGCGTTGGACGATTGATGGCATTTTTCGGCATTGCCCACTCCCGGTGCAGCCGCTTTGAATAACCAAGGCATCAAGATGACACGTTTTTCTGGTTCGCCACTGCCGGTCACTGCCGAGCTTTCAAAGGGCTTCAAGACTCCTACCCACACACTTTCAGAGTTCCAAGAGCACATTATTAACAAGTTTTGGCCTGCCCGGCTCCCGGCGCTGTTATATACAATACCCCTCTTTGCATTTGTTATGCTGCTGCTGCAATAACAGCAGGGAGTCTGGTTTTGGTGTCCTTTCCAAGACGGACAGTTACGCCCCCGATGCATCTACGGCTCGACCAAGTTCCGTTTTTGTCCCTCCCCTTGCCTGCAGGGGCATCGACCCGACGACGGGGCAGCTTGCCACCTTGACTGCTCAACCATGATGCCAGTCTATCATGCGGCTGACGCCGGGCTTCTTTCAAATTCCACTTGGGTGTGGGGGTTGCTGCACCGCCCGAAGGTGTACGCGTGCGATAGCATTACCTCAGACCGGCGCAAAAATTCTCTCAAGGGAGCGGAGGCATGGCGAGTGCAACCTCGCTTGGCCACCGAAGGTTTGCCTGTACATGTTGCTACAGGGAATGTTGTAAAAGGCCTGGGCTGGAGATACCCCTACTGGACAAGCCTGGGCGGCGAGAGGCAGGGTTGCGATGGAGCTTTGTTTTTTGATTTTTACATTTGGTGCACCCCGTGCACGTCTTTGCACCGTGGCGGAGTCTGGAGTGCGATCATGAAATACCACATCGGGGACAAGGATCGCGCTGAAAGCGGACGTTCTGGGCGAGTATGGTTGCCGTCGTATTGACCCTGGCATGGGCATGGCAGTGGGTCAGATCATATTCGCAGTTATGCCTAAATAGTACAACCATGATATACCTGCCTAGCCTGGCTGGCCGTCAGCACCGGCTGCTAGAAATCCTTACTTAGCTAGTGACAATTCGCATGGCTCTTAATATCGTTGAAGTCCTAGCTCATCCGATGGTGGTGCACTGTGTTTGCGAGGATGAGCTGTGGTGGAGGGCGGCTGACAGGCCGACAGGCTGACAGGCCGCCGCTCTGGCGATCTAGGCCTAGGCCTAGGCAGGTTGCTGTCTGTTTGAGCCTGGAATCCTGGCGGCTGCTCGCTGTAGGAACGAGTGTCTTACGCGCGCGGCGACGGCAACGGCGGACGCTTCGAGGCGTCGAGCGCCTGTCTGGTGCGAATCGATTTTGACACGTGCAGCATCTCGCGCGAGGGTATAGGACGGATAAGGAAATTGCTTTGGCCTATTTCATGCTCGGCCAACACGTCTGGCGTGGACCGACCAACAGACGCCTGTACGAGGTACGAAGGGCAAGCCCGTTTAGTACGGCGCGAACTAGTCGTACCAGCTCTCCCTACCTACTCCGTTGGCATCCGGCCTGGAAGAGGGATGGCATGGAAAATAAGAATGATAGGATTGTTCATGAAATTCGAGAGGGCGCTTCGTGTCACCAATGGTGAGAGGACTGATGGTTTCATCATTTGAGGATTCCTCTTTGATTGCCCACGGCCGGCAGAACGGAACCGCCATGGCAGCTATGCATCTGATGTACAGTGTTACAAATGAAAAAAAAAACGGGTAGTTGCTCTCTGAACAGGCGCCGTGAAGAGGAGCGGAGATGCAGCGCGTGCCATCTCTGCTCCACAACCAAGGCGCAACCCAAGAGTGATATCCCATCAAGGTCCAGCGTCAAATACGCATCGCCCAGCCAGGACCTCGTCTATTTTGTCCCTCCTCATGTCTATCCATCCACTCTCTCATCTCTACTCTCGACAGAAACCCCCCCACTCGTCCTTGCGCCGGGGCGCTTAGTGGTGCTGGCCAGCCTCGCCGTGGTAGCCGACGAGCTTGAAGCGGCCGATCATCTCGCCGACGGTGAAGAAGCCCAGGCACTCGGCGGCGATGACGCCGCCGGTGGCGAGCTGGGCGGTGCTGAGGTTGCGGACCTGGTGGAGGAGGTTCTGAGGGGCCTGGAAGATGGAGCCGGTCTGGACGGAGCGCCACAGGTTCTGGTAGTAGGTCTGGAAGGTGGCCAGTGAACTGTTTCGGGCATGTCAGGACCTCAATTGCGGCCGGAGCTGGCGAGAGGATGCCAAGTGGAGTGGGTGCTTACGGAGGGGTCATCTTCTGGCCCTGGAAGACGAGCTTGCTCATCTCGAGGCCGACCTTGGAGTAGTAGACGACAGTGGGGGTTCGTCCTGCGCCGGCACGTCAGTCTTGCATCCATTGAACCATAACGGCCCGCCCCAACACATCACAGCAGCACAGCAGCAGCAGTGGGAGACGTACGCTCAACAAAGGCAATGAACCGCCCCGTCCGGCCGCCGATCTTGCCCAGCGCGCTGGTTACGCCCCTCGCAGCGCCCGCAATCGCCGGGCCGGCGGCGCTCGTGACGCGCGACAGGCCCTGCTGGGCCCTCGCCTGGTACTCCTTGGCCTTGCCGGCGGTGTCCTTTGCGGCCTCGGCGGCCTTGCCGGCGGCGGTGCTCTCGAAGCGGCGCGAGGCCATCCGCAGCGCCGGGGCGCGGAGCATGGGGCGGGCGAGCGACGACACGGCCATTGTGGTATGCGGGTTCGTTTTGCTTTCTCGGCGGAGTGGCGTGCGAGAAGGGGCTCCGGATGGGCGAGCGAGGTGTCGAGCAATTGGGGCCGGGGCGCAATTGATGGGAGGATGCGAGGCGGTGGTGATGGGTTCGGGTCCGCTGGGGTCTGGGCTGAGGGAGAAAAAAAGCTCGGGAAGAATCGTGAGGTGAGTTGTTCCAAGCCGAAGGTCCCCTTTGAGCGGCGCTTGACCGGTTTGGGAAGCCAGGCACAGGTGATGGTGTACGTACCCTGGGGCTTGGACCGCCTACTGTACTTCGTACTTTATCGCCTGCCCCTGAACCTTTACCCTGCCTTTTGCAAAGGTAGGGGACGTTCACGACTTGAGATCGCTAGACAAAACGCTCCTGGCTCTGATATCTTTGTTGCACAACGATGGACATCTCAGGTACTTCTCACTCAGCCTTATTCCGGGGTAAAACGCCTATTACGATGGCCCTCCGACTGCGGTCTGGACTGGCGATGCCCTTCGCTTCAAGATGCCAATTTTCTACTGATACATGCCTTTGGATTGGCATTTGCTATGGAAGATTGTCGCTCGCCACCATGCCGTGCGCCCTTTTCAGAAGTCCTGCTGCTAATCGAAGCTCTGTATCTGGACCTTTATAGCTCCGCTCTTGGGGTCTGCCGACGTCTCAAACGCCTTCAAGGCATCCTCCAACGAGAACCGATGCGTCACAAGTTTGGACAAATCAATGACACCGCTTTCCACGAGGCGGATGGCCCGCGGCCAGGTGTTGCAGTATCGGTACTGGAGCTGGATGTCGACCTCGCGCACGCTGGCCCGCATGAAGGGGATGGTGATCTCATTCTTGCCGACGCCGATGACGAATACTTTGCCGCCGAACTTCGTTGCCCAGATGGCCGCGGCGATGCTGCTCTCGACACCGGTGCATTCCATGGTGAGAGCGGGCTCGACGCCGCCAAACGACTTGACGATGGCTTTTGCGGAGTCTTCGGCCGACAGTCTCTCGACCTTGTGAGTGATGACGCGAGGGCACAGCTCTTTGGCAAAGGCCAGGCGGCTCTCCGAGATGTCGGTGATGACAAGCGGGCAAGCGCCAGCCGCCGCACAGCAGAGCAGGGTGATCAATCCGATGGGACCAGCGCCGCAGACCAGGACCGGGTCACCGAGCTGCACCTTGGCTCTCTGCATACCGGCAAGCGCCACGCTCAGAGGCTCAAGCATTGATCCGTTCTCGTAGGACATGTTGCCGATCTTGTGGCACCACACGGCGGGATGGTTGACATAACGGCGCAGCAGCCCAGGCACCGGAGGAGTCGACAGAAAGTCGACACTCTCGCAGCCGTTGTACCGACCCGTCAAGCAGGGCTCGCAGGAATTGCAAATGATGTTGGGCTCGATGGCCACGCGGTCACCGACCGTGAGATTCTTGACCGAGGGATGCACGGCGATGATGTCCCCGGCAGACTCGTGACCGAGGATGTGGTCGCCCTCGACGACCATGGGGCCAATGCAGCCCGCGTGCCAGAAATGCACATCGGATCTGAGATTCGTTTAGAACATGCCCGTACCGACTGGACTGTCTCGAAGGTCAGACTCACCCGCAGATGCCAGTGCTCCGAATCGCGATGGTAACCTCGCCAGGTTTCAGGCCCGCGCCGGACTCGACGCTCTCGGCGCTGGGCTCGGCCGCGTTGATCCACAGATCATGCTTTGGGTTTGTGTACACCCCGATGTTTTGCTTCAGCGACGAGGCAGTCGCGGTGCCGCTGGTTTCTGCGCCAGCCGCGCTGTCAATTGCTGATGGAGGCATGGCGAAGCGGGTTCTGCCTCGAACAGCTGGCTGTCCTCGGAATGACGTAGACTCAAGTCCGGTATGGTCTACACCGACGTCTTCCGGATGGGATGGGATGCGTTGCTGAGTATGAGCAGCTAGTAAAGCCAAAGGGACTTTAAGATGATGCCCAGGCCGCGAGAAGACATCGGGAGAAAGGGTTTTAATACCCAGATACGCGCGCATACAGGCGCCGGAGGTTGAATGTGACCCTCCGAATTCCCCGCGTCTCATTCAAAGCTGTGGGGGTCGTCTTCAACCACGGACCTAAACTCGGCGGACCAAGGCCGGTTCAGCCTCTGCCGCGCCAATCACAGCTCACGGGAGTCTTCCCGCACTCGCTCGACACCATCTTGCACCAAACAGACGGCCACGTCCTGCATATACCATCCGCATCACGGGACCCGGCGTGCGATGCGACTGGGAGAAACCAAAGTCGAGGCTTCGTGACACTTCAGCTCCCAATGCAGGTGCCCTTGTCGGGCCAGCAACGTATCACACGCAACGGCTGCGCCGAAACCGCGGCCTCGATGAATGCACAGCGGCGGTGGCTTACCAGGCCCGTGCTGCGCGTGAGCCAATGGAGCTCCGGGGATGGAGTCCAGGCCGACTCGAATTGGCAGTCTGTCGTTACTGACACGCGTGTAGGCTGTGGAACCCTGCTGCGTGGCCGAATGTATGCTGATAATTCGGGGTCATGTCGACCGGCGATGCTGAAGCCCGGGGAGTTCGGAGCACGGACCG
Organism: Tolypocladium tundrense; assembly: GCA_024340025.1. Taxonomy (NCBI): domain Eukaryota; kingdom Fungi; phylum Ascomycota; class Sordariomycetes; order Hypocreales; family Ophiocordycipitaceae; genus Tolypocladium; species Tolypocladium tundrense. Next base: position 6,245 of record JALHBX010000032.1, read on the forward strand.
AGAGCCATTGTGCTAGTGGAAGTCGAGATTCCGCAGCGGAGAACGAGTCGATTTCCTTCCTTCCTGGTTGGTCATCTGCCGGGAGCTCGAAGCTACTCGTAAGTTTGAGCGCAGTGTGCGATGCCGTGGTCCAGGCGCATCAGGGTCGACGTCTCATGACTGTCCTTGATGATGTGCCAACACACACCCCGCTTTTCGAGTAGAAACGTATTTATCGCACAGCCTTGACGGTTCGTGCCCGATGTTATTTATTTCACTCTTTCTCACAGAGCTCTTGCGCTCTGGCTATTTCAGCCTATCGACCAAGGAGCTACCCTTGCGACAGTTCTCGTGAATGAGCGCAATCGGCCGCCACTTGCCGTTCATTTTTTGCATGAGATGTCGAACAGACCTGGCGGGTCGTCTGCAGGACCAACCTGCAGCTCATCAGCACGAGTGCGAAGGTTGAACCCGAAAGTATTGGGATCTGGCCCATGATGCAGCTTACTCCATATTCTGCACGGGGAGTAACCCAGCCAGCTTGCCACTTGAAGAGCCTCGTGGCCTGATAGCTATAGCAGCTGTAGCAGCTATCAGGGCTACTTGTATATGCGCCGCAGAGCCATCGAGAAAGGGCTGCGAGGACGGCTCGGCTGTTGTGCATACCGCATTTGTGTGTTGCAAGAGGGAAGTAGCTGCGGTGCTGGCAGCCCGCTTCGAAACGCCTAGCCACAGCGGCTGCGGCAGCTAATTGTCCCAACGATACCAATATAACCCAATTCCGAACCTACCAGGGGCTCGTGGTTTCCCAGTTGAAATGCACGAAAACGCCCCTAACAAGAAGTCAGCGGGAGGCAGAGGAACCTGTGTTTCGATTCACACGGCGGCAGGATGTTTCGAGAAAGCGAACCGGGTCCCCAGACTTTTGGGCTCAGCCTTCGTACGAGACGCAGTCGTGAGTCGATTGCCTCCGAGTACGCACGCAAGCTGCCTCTGATTGGCACACCACGGGCAGTTTCAACGCTGCTCGATTCCAGCCGGCGACGTAGTTGGCGTCGCATCTAAACAACCAGCGCCGTGTGGTTGCGACACCAGACACGCCGCGCTGGGCGGCAAGACTCAGCGTCAGCTTCACCTCGATGCCAGCTGGCACACCTGCACGACCTGTCGCACCCCGAGGTCGCGGACGTCGACGCCCCCCGGACAGTCCCGTCCGGGGAGCGAGAACCGCGTTGCCCAGCATCGCCAGCCCCGCGGCAATCCTCTCCTCGTCGAGTCCGTCGCGACGACGACTCATCTGCTTCCGCCCGGCAACGCTCCGCCATTGAGCGCGAGCGTTGGCCTGGGGAAGAAGCCTCTTGTCTCGGATGGCGCCGCCGCCGCTCCCCTCACGAGCACTTACTCGTATGTACACACATCCCTCCCGACGCTGCAACCACATGTTCCTCCTGCACGACACGCTGACACGACACGACACAGCCCTAGCCTGGCCGGCGCGGAGGCCGGGGGCCAAACAAACCCCACACTCGTTTGCGTTTGCGGCCGAGGCACCCGAAACCCCTGTTGGCCCCTCGCCAGGGCGTTTCTGTCACACCAATTTTGCTCTTGGCCAGTGACGACCCGGCACGGAGGACGGACTGCTCGTAATGAGCATTCCATCGCGGGAGAGGCACGCGCTGATGTATCAACTGTCTCGTGGGGCTGCGTACCGGGCAACCAGGTAACACGCCTTTTCTCGGGTGGATGGGCCAACTCGACGCATGCGGCTTGCGCTCGCGCACCCCGTCTGACACGAGGTCTTCCTCGTCTTTACAATGACGTCACTGCTGCCTGGCCGTCGGCAATTCTGTGGGTTACGAGCTGATGACGGTACAGGCCGTGGCTTGGCGAGATGTGCGAGCCTTGATAGGGCAGACACCGGGTTACGAGTACGAGTATTTCGTAGTCCCGTCCAAGTTTCGGCTGGCAGTCGAGGTCCGTTGCGGCGCAGTTGTGGGGGTTGCCAGGCTGGGCTGGGCCCTGGACTGGGCTGAATGGATGGATGGGTTGAAGGATGGGCTGAAGGGCTGAAGGATTCTCTGGAAACGGCCAGGCCATCTTCGGGTTTCACGCGAGAGCAACGAAGCCCGTCGTTGCGCGTTTCACTTGAGATGCTGTCGGCTGATATTCATCCATACACATGATGGAGGATATAGGAACCCCCGTCCATCGCCAATGGGCTCATCCCAGCCCATCTTTCAGCTGTTTGCCCTCGCTCGCAATGAATGCTGGGTATTCATCTCGTCGCCGCAAAACGCCTTGTGTCTGTGGCGCTCAGCCCCTTCGTGTTGCAATCTCCCCGAATCATGAAGTCGCCGCGGGCGCCCACGTCTATCCCCTCGCAGTGCACAGCGGTGTCGCGTCATGCCGCGTCCTGTCGCTCCTTGCGTCAACACTGTCCCATCCGAATAGCAGTCGCTCTCATAACCAGAAACGCCGTCGAGTCGTCATCCGTAAGCGTGCTCGCGCGTGAGCCAAGTCAAGTCGTGATGTCGAAGCCGCGTCGTCCCTCGTCTCAGCCGCCGACGGAAACGACCACGTCCCCCTTACATATCCCGTATGAACAGCACTCGGAGGGGTCCATCTCGCCCCGGAGGATGGCGTCGACCTTGGCCTGGGAAAATGTTAGGGACATGGGCTGGAGAAGGCGAATGCGAGAGCGTGAAGGACAACGTACCGCGGGACACGGCCCTGTAGGCCCGACGGGGGCGGCGGCGACTGATACGGCAGGCGATGTCGCCAACGCCGCAACGAGCAGACATATAGCCTTCATGGTGAGTAGACTCGGCGTCGAGGAGGGGTGTAGAGCGTCGGCGGCCACCTCTACAGAGGCATCGGGCGGCAAGACCACGGACGCGCCGAGAAAAGGCCACAACGTCCGCACAAGAAGAACCCCGACGAGAGTGAGCGAGGCAGAGAGGGCACGGAGAGGAAGAGAAGAGAAGAGAAGAGGAGAAGAGAAGAAGACGGGAAAGAAGGACGGAGGTCGATCGATCGACCCAGGGCAGCGGGAGGAGCCACAAGCATCAGAGGATGCTTGCTCTCTCGGCTCGGAGGTGCATCCGGCCATATGTACTTCCTGCTCGGCAGCACTCCGTAAATTCGTACGAGTAATACCTCCACGCGCATGCAAGAAGCACCGCCGTGCCACACCACGACCCCTATGGGAATGGACGGGCCCTGCGCTGTATGTACGAAGCGCAGGTCCCCATACCAGGTGAGCAGGGCGGAAACCGGGGGCCAGGGGTTCGCTGTTCCTTCGCTTAACTCAAACCAGGGGCCCCCCCCTCCGGGAGCACCTACGAGGATGGGCCTATGACGGAGAGTGTGCCTGCCAGCTATGTGCTCGTATGTAATCCGAACCTCTGCGCTCCATCATTCCATGGCGGGTTCGCAGCCGCTGCGCGCCAGAGCCGGGAGGCGCGATGGGGGCGCCTCCAACAATACGGGTTGGGCACGGGAGGGGAGGTACGTATCCGCTGCAGGCACCTACGGCTCGTATGGTGCCTGCCGAGCACACGAGCGTGTCTTTCGGAGAGAGCGCGGTGCTCCTTCTCCTTCCTCCTTGCCATCGGCTCCCGCTGGCAGGTTTGGGTTCACTCTTCAGGCGCACAGGGGCGGCAGGCGCAGACGGCTCGGCGGCCTGGTGGGTCAGCACAGCCGTTTTCAGATCAGATCTCCCCACTGCCCAGAGGTGCTGCAGCGCCGTCGCCCGCGGCACTTGCCCGTTGCATGATGTGCTCCATTGCCAAGTTTCCTGTTTCTTGCCCTTGGGGTTTTTGGTCTTTTTTTTCTTTTTCTTTTTCGGCGCCAGCCTGGCCAGTGGGCTCTACCTACGAGTACATGGGTCTAGGACTCTAGACTGGCTGGCTGCACCGGCGCTGTTCGTGAATCGCAAGCCCGTGGCTCCCCTGCAACAGCTGCCAGCGCCAGCTGCCAGAACCGCCCGCAGAACATCCTGGCTAAGCAGCGCCGTCGAAAGGCATTGGGCATTCATTTTCCCTCTCGATGTACCGGCGGAGACCCTCAGCCGCGTCGCCCTGCTCCCAAGGGCAACCGGAGACTCCACCAAGTTCATGGGTCCTCGACGGATGCAGACTCTGGGTTTGGCGTGATGCCCGCTGGGTTGGAATGACACGCAGCACTGGCTCCGCCAACCCAGTCAACTCCCCTCGGCATTGCACCGGCGATGCTCTGCAATGGAGCGTCGTGATCCTGATTTCGCTGAAGATCGCATTCTTCAACAGCGGATTCACGTATCCCAACTCCATACCTCGACGCCAAGCCCTCCGAGCACGACGCGCCGATTGCTCCCTTGGCAGATCAGCGCAACGTCCCCTGGGTCCGCAACGCCGCTGTACGCCGAGCCCACCAATTCGACCCTCTGCTCGTCGTCGCCGGCCACCTTCCAGACCTTGACGCGCTGGTCGTTGCTCACGCTCACCCCCAGGATGTCATCCCCCTCGTCTCGACGTACAAGGACAACGCCGGTGATGGCTGCTGCGTGTGCCCTGCGGACGATGCTCCGTGCCGTAAACATGTAGCCGGTGCCATCGTCGTCCCTGCTGATGATGGCGACGCCCAGAGCGTTGTCGTCGCCGCCAGTCATGACCTGGTATGCCCCGCCCAGTCTCATCAGATCTAGGCTCTTAATGCTGCTCTGGTGCACCTGGGCCGTCTGTGCGAGGACATACCGCATCGCGCCACTCTGCTCTCGTTCGGTTTTCCACAATGCCATGTGCCCGTCCGTGGATGCTGTGGCAATCCACAGGTCGTCCCCGCCAACGCCAAGGTGCCGCGCTTGTGTAAGACAAGCTCCGGTGTAAGACCCCTGTGCAAAGGGCTCGAACCCACCGCCTGGTGAATAGCTGTACGTCTTGACGGTCGAATTGGAGAACGCCAGGGTTACCAGCATGCCGTGTCCGGAAATCGGCCCGGAGACGTCAAAGTCCGTGATGCGCAGGTCTCCGGCGGGACTCTTGTCCGCGAGGACTCCTTCGTAGACCACTGCGAGGCCAGCGTACGCGGCATCGAGCGTTCGTATTCTCCACACAAAGAACTCTTCGTTTCCCGCGCTGCTGAAGAGATACTCGTCTTCAAACCATTGCAGCCGTTGAATCCCCGTCACGTGCGCCTTCATGGATGCCAGATATCGCATGTGCCCTTGTCCCTGTCCCTGTCCCTGTCCATGTCCTGTTTCTTGGCAGTACTCCCATATCCGGATCGACGTATCTTCTGCCCCTGACGCGATGTACCGTCCGTTGGAGCTCAAGGCCCGGATTTCTCTCCCATGGGTCCCAAGCTTGAGAGGCCTCGAGGCAGGCTGGTCCTGCGAGTATATGGACAGTTTGGATGTCTTTGTGAACGCGAAGCGGTACCGCCCAGGGTCCGAGGCGCTATAACTCAGCCGAAATGTTCGATGCGCGCCTCCGCATTCGACAGTGGCGACCTCCTCCCGCCGCGTCTCGTTCCAAATGACAAAGTCCTTGCTCCTAAAGCCGTACAAGACTAGCTCCGGCGCCGCATCGCACGTGAACCAGGCGCCTTCGATCATAGGCCCAAACGGAGGCGAGGTCTCGTGCATGAGGTCAAGACGGATGGGATTCTCCCCTCGGTCGATTTTGTAGATGCGGTATTTGCCGTCGCGGCTCGTGGCGAGAAAGTATGGCGAGAAAGTGGCGGAGGTTGACTTGGACACGAGCGGTACGATGGCGGTGATGGCATCGCGGCTGCGGGTTAACAGGTCGAGTATTGGACGCCAGACGTTATCCTGCTTCGTCAGGAGAGACAGCCAGCCATGACGGGACCCCATAAGGAGCAAGTCGTCCATCCTGGCGGCGGACACGGCGACGAATCTGCTATCCAGGCCGGTGACTTGGTCGTGGCTCAGAACCGCGCCGGTGGAGGAGTCGAGGACGAGGTATGGCGAGTCGGCCTTGCCATGAAGATGGACAAGCACGTCGACAGTCCTCGAGCCCTGGTTGGCCGCGGAGAGGCAGCTCATCTCGACGATTCTGCCTGAGACGTTGGTGACGTGGGAGAGCCGGTTGGGCAGCTGGAAGTAGAAAATGTTTCCGGCTGTCGTTCCGAGGACGGCTGCGCCGGGGCCGGCCGCTCGAAGGACGTAGGTGAGCTTCAGATCATGGGCCGCCTTGTCGACGTTTACTTCCTCCCACGCCAAGCCGCCTTTTAGTGATCCCAGGAATACCCGGCCAAGACTGGTTACCGCGAGGATGTGATCCTCTCCGAGGAAGTCGTAGCGGCTGATAAGCTCGCGGCCGGTGCTTGCCTGGTGAGTAGGCAGAGGCTCAAGGATGTCATGAATGTCGACGGTGACGACAGCGTTTCGCGGTTCTGACGCCCCTGATTCGGAACCTGTTCGAGGGCTTTGGCGAATTGTCAGGGGCTCTTCGATGAGACTGATCCTGCTATCCCCTCCCCCCGTCGCAATCGTCGTCCTCCCGTCACGTCCTAGAACTGCACTGGCCCAGAGGTGCTTTCCATTGTGCAGAGAAAACGTCTGTCCATGCTTCAGCGTTCCCGCCGGGCTTCTCCCCTTCGCCGCTGCATGAAGCTGCAGGTGCCATCTCTGCGCTGTGGAGTCCTCGCCAAACGAGTACACCGGCAGCGAGACGTCTTCCAGTGCGGTAATGGGCTCCGTGAATCCAAACTTGACGCCCCATATGCGCGAGGCGTGACCCATGGCGACGGCGACGGGGTGATGCGCCGCGGCCCCCTGAGCGGGCGGCATGTCGTCGTAGCTAGGCGTCGGCCTGAAGCCCGTTTCCACCTCGGCGTCGTTGAGCTGCGCCGGTGAGCTGATACTTGTCTCACGCTCGGTGACGTCCCAGATGCGAATCGTCCGGTCGTCGCTGCAGCTCGCGAGCAGTCGCGCCGTCGACCCGTCCGCCAGGGTAATCTCGGGCGTCATGTCCACGCCGTAGATGGAGCCCTCATGGCCCGACAGGACGAACAGCACAGAATGTGAGGCGTCGTCGTCAGAGTACGTAGGGTGGTGGTACTTCCACAACACGACGTCGCCGAAGACTGTTCCGCCGGCGACGAGCACGCTACTGCGGGACGTCCAGCGCAGGTGCGCGGCGTAGAGCATCGGCCGCGAGGGGGACGTCGCCGCGCCGAACTCTATGCCTCTTGATGCGCTGTCGTAGGCGATAGGAACGATCTCGTTGTGTGCCGTCGCGAGAACCGCGCGGGAGGGATCCCACGGCGAGATGGCGGCGTCGTAGATCCAGTCCGGTGCGGTCCCCTCAGCGAGCAGCCTCACGGTGCCTTCGCTGTCGATGCCCTCGGCGTCGAAGATGGCGACCGAAGATGCGCCCCAGACGACAACCCTTGCGTCCCTGCCCTCCTCCTGCTGCTGCATACGGATGCCGTGTATCGGCTGGTCCACGAAAACCTCCACCACGCACACGGGGGGCCGCGCCGCCTCGCTCGCCAAGTAGACACACAGCCGCGCATCCTCGCCGGCCAGGACATACACTTTTCCCGAGCGCGCGGTATAGAAATCCAGCCCTGTTATGGGCACTTGGGAGAGTTCCCTTGTGAGCTTGAGCTGGCTTGCGGGCTGCGTACAATGTCAGTCGCCAGAGTAGATGGGCAATGCGGGGGCAAGGAGCTGCGCACGTGAGGCATTGTGTATGCGCGGAATTCTCAGAGAGCGGTGTGCCGGACGGCAAGTAAATTTTTACCTATATCAACATGAGTTCCGGGCGTTTGAAGCATGAGACGGGTGTAGTGTAAGCGAGCGAGGTCGTCGCGCGAAGTGTGGGTGAGAGTGAAATGGACACCGAATTTTTCGTGGGTCCAGTCTCGGCGCTCCAACACCAGCGATTGGTATCAGGGGATAGGGGACCGGATGTCAGTCAGGTACGTCAACTTTCACATCGAGATTTTTGGACAAATAGATGATTTATGAAGTTTTACTTCATTGACTCATATCATGCATCTGTAGATGCTCTATGCACAGTAGTCGTGTCCGAGGTATCATATCAAGCACGCCTCGTCCCTCCAGCGTCGCCGATTTGCAGTGCGAGCTGCAAAGTCCCGCTCTCGTTGATCCCATATAAGAAACCCCATAGAACGCCAGTAATGCATAGTCCAAGCTCGAGTACCCTCTTCTCTAGATTCATAAATGACATGGAAAGAAAGGAAAAAAGCGCTAGCTAGATTTGGCTGCTTGCTTTACGCCCGGTGGGAGTAAGGCTCGTAAGCCAGATCTGTTCGGCCAGTGCCGCTGGGGTAGCGGGGAGGCTGAGAGGAGTAGGGCTGGGCGGCGAATTGGCTCTGCTGCTGGTTGGGGTTGTAGAAGCCGCCGCTCATCTCGTGCTCGTTGCCCAGGGGCGCGTAGCCGCTCTTGGGCAGCAGCTTCTCGTCGTCGGTGCTCCGGTTCTTGCTGCCGCTGTAGGCGTTGCGGCTGCGGTGCTCGGGCTTGCAGCAGCAGATGGTGAAGAGCCAGAAGAAGGCGGCACCGATGGCGAACGCGGTGGCGATCCAGACGGCGGCAAGAAACTTGGTGTCGAAGCTGCCCTTGACGCCGTAGTACTTGGCAGTGCCCTCGACGGAGCCGATGACGATGGTGGCCATGGCAGTGGCCAGACCGGCGGCTGCGCCAACGAGCACGGCGGTAATGCACGCAACGAGCCAGGTCAGGCAGGAGACGACGCGCGAGCAGCTCGCAAAGATGCCGACCAGGAGCTCGATGCCGAGCGCGACGAGGGCGATGATGAAGGCGACCTCGGTCCACTTGGTCACGGTTTTAAAGACATTGAGGGCATCCTTGATCTCCGTGGGCAGGCTGATCTTGACGCCGGCGGCGGAGCCAAAGTTCTCGATCCACGTCGTGTTAAGCTTGGTCGCAGCCCAGTTGAACTTGGCCTTGGTGCATTCCCGCTTGCCCGACTTGTCGGTGCTGCAGTAGCCCCACAGGTTCACGTCGTAGATGTCGTCGAGGCCGAGGTTCCCAGCGGTGATGTTGCTGGTCTGGACATCGGCGCGGACCTTGAGGCCAGCGCCGATCTTGTTGGCGATGTTATCGAGGTTGGCCGGGTTGATGGAGAGGTCGGTGACGTTGACGCGGAACAGGTAGAAGCTGTTGTGGGCGACGCCGGAGAGGGTGGCGACGAGGAGGGCGATGATGGAGGCGATGGTGAGGAGGATGGGGACCGCGACGCAGACGAAGCGGCCGACGCCCATGGTTGCGGTTGTGGTGGTGGTGGTGGTGGTGGTGGTTGTTGTTGTGGTGGTGGTATAAGTTTGTCCTCTGTGAGCGAGCGAAGATGTCGTCGGGTGTTGTTTACAGTCTACTGCGGGCGGGTAGACGGCGACGACGGGCTGCAAACGACAGTCGAGCTCGAAAGTGACGCGGATACGGATGATGGTGAGGAGGAGAGAATTCCGACGTCGGGCATCGCGCTGTTTTATGCAAAGGCGACACGAGGCGAGGCGGAGCTGCAGAGCTGTTTGACGTGGAGTGGCGCAGTGATGGGGTGGACGAACGCAGTTGGGCGCAGCGCACGAAAAAGGCCTCCAGCAGGGTCCTCAGTGGCCAGCCGATTCAGACCTGGTCCACGGCTAGAGGGGCACACGGGACCAGGGTCGTCCCAGGGACCGTCCAATTGCTGCGGTCTGGAGCTTCGCCTCGTTTCCGTAAGCACTGCCGCGCAGGCCTGATCGGACGGGCGATTGAAGCCTCGTCTCATTTCGCTGCTCACGATGCCCGTTTCCGCCCGTCTCGATATTGCGGCTGGAGTTTGCAGCTGCCAGACTGCATCATCCGTGCCGCAGCGCGGATACTTGGCCCACCAACGCCCACATGGTGGCCCTCAGAAAAGGAAGCCAGCATCGCATATCGCACTTGTACGAGTAAGCATCCACTGCCGATGACGACGCCTCGAAAGGGGTGCGCGGAGAGGCTGGCAAGGCTGGCACGGATCGACTCGGATCTGCAAAACGAATATATCTCGTGCGCCGGGTTCTCCATCGGGACGGCAACGGGGGGAGCCATTGTCGTCTTTGCGGATTCTGCGTCGTCACGGGCGAAGTCTCGTTTGTTCCCTCGCCCGTCTCCAGTGCGACTCATCCGACACATGTGCCGACAATGATGCTCTCCCCACGATCAAAGCCGAGGCGAATGTGGGAGTTCCCGATATCGTCCATCATTGATTCCGTCAGCCTCCCACAAGCCCCCATAATAAAAGCCTCCCAAGCTTTCCCGCACCGCCTCTCTCCGCTAGTCAGCGTGACGGTTGGGCGGATTCACCTAAAATTAGAAGCCCTTGCCACCACCAACAGTGAGAAGGCGGGGAGGGCAACGTGGACGTGAGTGATGGGCAAGCCCAATGATTGCTGGTAAAATTCGTGTGCGAGACGCTGCATGATCCGACCTCTCGGAACGGGTTTGGCCCTTCGGGAGAACCTCAGAGTAGGCCTGGCAGCGTGGCCCAGGTCTGCCAAGGCCCGTTATCGGCCCATTGCGCATGAGGAGAGCTGAAGTGCTGAGAGGACGCCGTTGCGGTCCACGTGGTTTCGCACTCGACATCGCCGTGATGCACGGCATGTTGCGCCCGCAGGATGATGAAGTACGTAAGCCGTCTTGCAAGTTCCCAGCGAGCGCCCAGCAAGTGCCCAGCAAAGCATGCGCCGCAGATGCCACTTCGCGTCTGGGCGAGATCTGGGCATCGGCATGCCCGCACATCTGCACGTCAAGAGCCGCACTGCCAGTGTCACCACCAACCTTAAAAGCTTGTCATCATGCGGCGACGCGGAGAAGCTCCACAGGCTTTATAATCTGACGGTGAGCTTCTCGTCTCCTGCGCTAATTACGCTGCTTACCGAGAAGGAAGAGGGCAAAGGCGAGAGCAAGACCCCGTGCAAAAGCCAACACTTGTTCGTCTCCCGCCTCGCCTTGGCGGAGAAAGACTCCAAAGCTTGCGCGGTCCGCCCTTCCAAAGTTCCATGCCTGCTGCGAAACCTGCGAAACCTGCGAAACACGAGGGTTACCTCAGAATGTCTTGGGTGCGTGCCGACAAGCCGGCGAGATGCGGGGGCAACGGTGCGCAGGCGTTGATGTTGTTGGCCGCAACCAGCGGCCGCTGCGACACATTGCGCTGCGGCCCTGTAGCAAGTAATTAAGGGACCTTCGATGGCGGTCTGCGTGCTCGCAGGAACCTGTGGGGCGACTCAGGAAGCTCGGTCTGTGAAACCGTCTCGGTGTAACCGTCCCCTGGCGTTGCCCTGCCCTTGTCGAAGCCGCTCGAGGCGGCTCGTTCGTCCAGTCTGTCACGTACGAGTATCGCGTCCATTCTCTCAGCTCCAGGCCCAAGGCCCCATCTCTTTGCGGCCCAATGCCACCCTGTCTGCTCGCGTGTCCGTGGCCAGCTGTCCGTGGAATCGCGTCATCCGAGACGAACTGCCTCTTCCGGGGCGCGTTTTGAGGGTGTCTGGTCCCTTCGGATACGGGCGTGCGTCTCGCGGCCTCTCGCGTGCCATTCGGGTGCCGATCGCAGCATTCAGATTCGAAGACATGCAGGCAGCAGTGGCCACCAACAGGTCCTCGGAGAGGCTTGCTACCTAATAAACCGTCGATTCCTACAGGTGTGGAGGTGCAGCGCTGCCAGTGAAACCTTAAATGCACTGTAGCCTGTGGGCGGACGATCGGGCTGCTACATGTACCTACCTGCTGGGAACGTCTGCTGCAACCTGCCAAGGCCCATCATCGTTCCCAGCATATCCGGCGGTCCCGTTGCTGCACTGGAACCCCCCGGGCCAACATCACCACCACCGATGCCATCTTCCCTTCTGCGCACTCTTCGCCCGCAATCGCTTCCTGCCTCTTCCTCCTGGACCTCCCGACTTTCTTTTTCCTCCTGCCCTCGCCCGCTCAGGAGTCAGCCCCCCCGCACGCGCAGCGCACCCCGGCGCTCTCCTGCGCTGATTGGCGCGCCGCCGCGGACTTCGAGCGGCGCTAACAAGGTGCTGCGATAAGTGATAGTTTTAGCCTCTGCTGGCCTCGCCACCATCAACAGTCACGAGGAGCTCGACCATCCGCCCCTCACGCCCTCGTCGTCGCAAGGCAAAGCCCGTTGTCGAACAAACATCACATCATCACTCGAGACACGCAGGACCGGCTATCCTAGTTGCTGCGACAAGCGACCCAGCAGCCCCAGACATCTTGGCGCCCGCGCGCTGCAAACCTGCCTTGCCTTGCCTTGCCTTGCCGTCTCCGGATCTGCAGGTACTGCTCCCCCATCCCATCTTCCGCTGGCCTGCATCCATCCCAGACCTGTCGTTCCTCTTCCTCTCTTCACCTTTCCCCCTCACCACCAATTCTGTGTCTCGCCTGTCTCATTGCACTCGCGTCGCCGCTGCCGCCCCGTCTGGCCCACCTGCTTTCTGCTGTCTCTAATGCGAGGATCGCTCTCAGCGCAGCCACAACATCCGAAGTCGAGCGCTCTCGATTTTATCCGTATCGCCGACCCTCCCTCCTCGCAGTTTCCTCCGCTGCCGAAGCGCCGCGAGGCCCCACGACGTCATCACCGCCAACCGTCTCCTCTGCCCTTCTGTCCTACCATCCCGGGCGCTCGCCTAAAACAAGCACGACGGACGCTTTAAAGCTTCGGCGCTCCTCTTTCTTTTCCGTCTTCGGTCGCCTGTTCCATCCTCCTTAAGGCCGCCTTCGGTGCTTACCATAGCGCTACTGCCATCCCTCCTCCCTTCCCCCGGGCCAGAGATTCGACTCATCCACGATCAGGCCTGGCGTAGACTGCCAAACCACCGACGGTCGGCCAAACCCCAGGCGAACACCGGAACAAGTTTCGCCCCCACGCCACCCACGCGACATTTGAGACACCGCCCGCGCGTGCGTGATCGAACCCGCTCCGAGCCTCCTCCAAACCTGTGATGGGCAACCAGGCCTCCAAGGAGGGAGGTGGCTCCTCGGCCAAGGGCTCCGGCTCAGCGGGATCGGGCGATGGTCTCCAGTCGTATCCGTCCTTTAGCAGGTCGGACACAAAAGACTCATCGCGATCCTTTCGCTCGCTGCGCTCCAAGATCCCCGGCAGCAGCGGCAAGACGGACAGCCCCAGAAGCTCCGCAATTCTGTCCAACGGTGACTCTGCGGGCGATAACAACAATAATAACGGCAGCGGCAATAGCAAGGCCACTGACGCCGCTTCTGTGCGATCTGGACGGAGCGGTCGCTCGAGCGCCTCTCGCACCAGCCGTAGCGATCTCCCCGCGCTCAGGCACAATTCTACAGACCTCTCCAACAGCGACTCGGCAATTTTCGAGGACCAACCCCCGCCCTCGCCAGTGTCAGCCAGCGCCCTTCGCGGCGGTATCCATGATGTGAGCGCCGCGCAGGCCTCTGGCGAGGTAGACCACGTGTCCGATCAGCCACCGTCAGCCAACGCCAGCCTCAGCACTCACATGCAGGCCCCCGGCACACCGATTCTGGTCAAGCGAGATGGCCAACCCAACGCAATCCATAGGTCGGATTCGATGGACGCTGGAAGCAAGACCGACTCGAATGGGAACGTTGCCATGGCCGAGATCAAGGACATGGATCTCGATGACTACATCAAGCGCCTGCTCGATGCGGGCTATGCTGCCAAGGTGACCAAGGGCGTGTGCCTCAAGAATGCCGAGATTGTGGCCATCTGCCAGCGCGCCCGCGAGGTCCTGCTTTCGCAGCCGGCTTTGTTGGAGCTGGATGCGCCCGTCAAGATTGTTGGCGACGTCCACGGGCAATATACTGACCTGATCCGAATGTTTGAGATGTGCGGGTTCCCCCCCATGTCTAACTATCTTTTCCTGGGAGACTATGTCGACCGCGGGAAGCAATCACTCGAGACGATTCTGCTTCTCCTCTGCTACAAGCTCAAGTTCCCCGAGAATTTTTTCCTGCTTCGGGGCAACCACGAATGCGCCAACGTTACCCGAGTCTACGGCTTCTACGACGAGTGCAAGCGGAGGTGCAATGTCAAGATTTGGAAGACATTCATCGACTGCTTCAATACGTTGCCCATTGCCGCCATCGTCGCCGGCAAGATCTTCTGCGTCCACGGCGGCTTGTCGCCGGCACTGAGCCATATGGACGACATTCGGAACATTGCCCGCCCGACCGACGTTCCCGACTATGGGTTACTCAACGACCTTCTTTGGTCGGATCCCGCAGACATGGAACAAGACTGGGAGGCCAATGAGAGAGGAGTGAGCTACTGCTTCGGCAAGCGCGTCATTACTGACTTTTTGGCCACCCACGACTTTGACCTCATCTGTCGGGCGCACATGGTTGTCGAAGATGGCTACGAATTTTTCAACGACCGAGTTCTGGTGACGGTGTTTAGCGCTCCAAATGTAAGTTTCTTTACTTCCTCGTGAAACGGGCAAGTGGTTTTGACATTAGTAAAGTACTGTGGTGAATTCGACAACTGGGGGGCCGTCATGTCCGTATCGAACGAGCTTCTGTGCAGCTTTGAACTGCTCAAGCCCCTCGACTCTAGCGCTCTGAAGAGCCACATCAAGAAGGGGCGCAACAAGCGGCAGCAGATGCTCAACAGCCCTGTAAGTTGGCCTCCTCGTGCGACACAGTCCGTAGCACTAACACAGCCACAGCCGGCAAGCGTGCAACCCCAGAGCGTCTAGTCTTGGTAGGAGTTGGTGGGAGGCGGAGCAAACGAAAAGTCAAAGTTTCCCGAGGAACTTTTTAACGAATGTACGGAATCCTTTTCTGGGGCAATCGGAACGAGGTACGCTGCGACCCTGCCGCGACCACGACCGCGATATCCAGCATTCCAGACCGGATATGCCTCGCAGCGTATCACGACGGGAACTACACCGGAGCATGAACGAATCGGCGAGAAGCCTGTGGCCATCAGGTCAACGGGGTAATATCCGTGTTGGCGGCGCACAACGGTCTTGCACCACTCGAGTGCCCGAGTGGCGACGGTGGGACGTGACAGTCTACACCGAGGTCTGAAACGGCCAATGTCGGTACAGCACGTTCCTTGATCGAAAGGGTCTCGGCACCCGGTCAAACACGCTCCCGTCGTGTAATGATGGGCCAGCTTGGCGGGTTGCGGCGGGGGCGGGGAATATCATGGATAGCCGAGGGGTTTTCCGACGACGTGAGGCATTAGATGTATGTTTTGGTTGAAGGAACTGAGGAACGACATTACAGGACTTTGTTGTACATTACCTGGTACCCGCGAGGCTCACCTGAATCTGGCATCATGCTCGAGGGTTGAGGTGGAAGGTTCTTGACCGGTGCAGCCGATGCACGAATCGCCTGCCACTGGGGAGTTTGGAGTAAAGAGGTCTATCTTGTTCAGACAACATTATATCCTGCTATGCATTCTTTTCATCACTTCCTCTACTACGGAAACTGTGATGCTGTTCGTGGTGATGTTGATGTGTGGATCCAATATGCTTAGTCATCGTGACAGCTCGAGAAAAATGGTCGGTCCTCTTGGGCAGCTTTGAGCATCAACCGCTGTCCACGACACCGCGACGACCAAGCAACCATGAATCGGCAGGCTTTCCGCTCGGTATGCAGCCGGGCGAGGCCGGAGCTCGAACAGACCGGCTCTGCGCTGAGAAACTACTTTTCGACCTCCCAATGGCTCGGCGCAGACGCCGAAGCACCGCCCAGTGCTCCCAAGCCATCGGTTCGGCAAAGGGGACGGGCGGCTACAAGCCAGATCAACTCCCTGGTGAGGAATCGAGGGGCTTCTACAACGGGGCAGCGAGCCCAGAATGCCCCATTCCAGGCGCCGGGCGGCCAACCAAAGGTCATTGATGTGAAAAGCCTTCCAAGGGGAGGACTGCGTGGACGCGGCGGCGGCGGTCTACGAGGACGGGGTGGTCTGCGAGGACGAGGAGGTTTCACAGGCGGACAAGCGCAGAGTCCTTCCCGGGCGCCTTCGCCGTCTGGAGGAAACCGCTTCTCGGGACCAGGCCGAGGGTCTGCTGTCCGTGGGGCACGCGGCGGACGCGGCGCACGGGGACGAGGCGGACGAGGCGGACGAGGCGCCGCCCGGGGCGGCAAGCCGCTCAGCGACAAGGACGACGCAGACAAGAACGCAAAAAGGGGGCCAAGGCAGGACCCTTACGAGACGATGGACCCGGCCGAGCAGGAATTCGACGACGCGATGCGGTTCGGCGTCAAGGCGCCGTACCAGCCCTCCTTTTCCGTCGAATCGCTCTCGGCGTTTATGCCCGCAAACACATCCACGCCTGCCGGACGATCCGCCACCGTGGTGCAGAACCTAAGCGTCCTGGGCACAGCCGACCCCATTGGCGCGCCCCAGGCCCTGCAAGCAAGAAGCTACGCGCAGGATCTCGAGGACGAGGGCATACGCTTCTTCGCGGATGCCAAGGCCAAGGAGGCGGCGGAGACGTACCTGCAGCGGAAGCGCCAGGAGGAAGCCGCGAGCAAGGAGGGAGAGGACGCCGCGCCGCCCAGCACCGAGCGTATCATCAACGACGCCGAGGAGGCCATCAGAAAGGTCGTCATCGACAAGGCCATCGCTGGCCAGCACGAGAAGCCCCAGTTCGCGGCGGACCCGGTCGGCGTGGCGCGGTCGTGGCACCTGCGCGCCGAGACGTACGCGCAAAAGGACGTGGAGAGCTTTGAGAAGAAGCTCAAGTCGCTGGTGGGCGGCGCAAGGGCGGCGAAGAAGGGCAAGGCCCAGGCACAGGCTTGAGCAGGCACGTGTGCGATCTGAGGTGCGGCATTGGGAGGGTCTGTATACTCGTGTCATGATGTGTAATATAGTACATTGTACGATTTCTGTGGTGTAGTGTAGTTACGAGCTCTAGTTGCGCTCGAGCTGCTTAATCGTCTGTGCCTCCTCGCCGTCGATCTCCTTCATCTTCTTGTCCTGCATCTTTTGCAGCTCCTTCTCGGCGCGCTTGACCACGTCGGGCAACACGGCGCCCGTCTTCCGCCCGTCCTTGAGCATCTTGTCGTGCTTGGCGCGGGCCTGGCGCACGCGCTCGCGCCACGCCTGCGTCGCCTCCTTGACGCGGCGCACGAGCTCGTCCTTGCGCTCGAGCTCGATGCGCAGCAGCAGCTCGAGGTCGTTGTCCTCGGCGCGCTGGGGCTGCTGGTTGAACTCGCGCGAGGCCTGGATGGCGGACATGATGGGCTTGATGTAGGCGCGGTCGTTGACGAGGAGGGAGATGGTGCGGCCGGAGCGCGGGACGACCTGGGCGAGCTCGCTCAGGGGGAAGGACTCGGGAGCGGCGGCGGCGGCGGCGGCGGCGTCGGGCTTGACGGACACGGGGAGGGCGCCGAGGGTGGCCGGGTTGAAGCGCCCGCCGTGGAGGACGGATTGCAGCTGCGACTTGAAGTGTGTGTCAATGGGCCCGTATGCGGCGGTCAGCGAGGAGAAGTCGAGGGGGTCGTCGAGGCTGGGGCCTGCCGAGGAAGGGGATGGTGGTGAGGATGGGGAGTTGTCTGGCGAGGCGCGCGCTGGACTGTTGGCTGCGGCGGCGATTTTGCGCTTCTTGAGGAGCGGGGAGGAGAAGCTGAAGGCGCGTATGGATGAGGCCCCGGACGCCCTCGAGGGGATGAGCGTCTGGGAGGCGACGAGGGATTGTCGTTGCGACGTCTGGAGGCAGGATCTGTGGTGGTCCTACTGTTAGCTTCTCGGAGCTCTGCGCATGGAGAGCAGACGGAGCCGTACCCTTCTGAAGAGCTCAAGAGACGAAGGCCCCGTCTCGCCAGGCCGGTCGCACGTGGGAGCGCCATGATTGCGGCTTGCGGTCTCGTCGAATGGCTCGTCGAACGTTGGAGATTTGTCGAGATCGGGGTTGGAAGGCTGGAGATGCAGGCGATGTTTTTAGCACCGATAAGATAAGGACCTCGAGGTGTCACTCAACGGCTCCGAGGTCAGAATAGCATTCGCAAAGAGAACAACCGGATTTTTCAGGAGAAACGATATGCAATGCATTTATTGAAGATGGTTCCCATTCCTGAATTGCCGTGAGATACATCTGACTGATAAGACAAGTCGTCAGGAGAAAATCACGACCCGCGATGGCCAGAGGCGAAGCACGAGGGATCGACGCCGAGCTATGTATGGCCAGCAATTTATAGGCATCGCAAACAGCTCCGCGTTCTCAACGGTTGCTCGACACCGAGAGTTCCCGCTTATTGAGCACGTTCTATCGTACCGGCGGTACCCATGATAGAGAACCTGTACCTCTTGCTATGTCTTTTTATTTTATTTTTATTAAACCTGCTATGTCCTTGCGCAGGTTTTGTTAGAAGCAAGAAAACAGGCGCTACCTATAGTCCAACGCTCCTGCCTCGCCAGCTATGGTCCTGGCCAAAAGTAAAAGCTCGGTGCAACTTCTCTACAGCAAAACAACTCCAAAAACTCCAAAACAAGGTCGTAGGAGCAAAAAGAAATTGATCGCGGCAGGGATCGAACCTGCGATCTTTCGCGCACAGTCTGTTAGGTTGTAAAGCGATTGCCTTACCACTTGGCCACACGACCATTCTAATAATAGAATGAGTGCTATTTCGCTTTATACAGCCTTAGCGGCTGAAGCGGAAAGGTCGTAACGCACTATTCTATTTCCCGCCAAACAAAACTCGCTATTGGGGGGATCACATACATAGAGGGCTACTGTACGGAGTATGTGAGAAGCACATCCTTTTCACCAGATGCGGAAAGAGCGACGCTTACGCGCATGCAGGTAGACAAGACCACACACCAGCCGGGCAAGTCCTCAGCGAGGTGCCGCCCTGGGCTCAGCAACTAGAGGAGCGGGAGGGAAGGAGAGAGATGAACGGGCGAAAACGGACTTTGGCAATTTAGGGAACAGTTGGCAACAAGATCAAATGTCAGCAATGACAAGCTGTCGCGCGGCTGTTGGACGTCGAGACGGGCTTACGCCTTGGGTGCTGCACTCTTGGGCCAACCAAGAGTGGCGGCAAGTATTGCTTCATATTGGCGGACAAGAATGGGGCCCATGTGCAATCCAGAGTGAGAGTACTTCTTGCGCCAATACGCCGCTACTGTCAAGGACTCGAGCACAGCATGCTTCCCTCAGGCTCACGTCCGACCGAGTATGGGTGAAGTAGCGGTCCTGTTGCAAACATGAGACTATTCTCCGTCTCTTATTCGACGCCTATTGTTTTGTTTCCCATCTCATGTTCCCTCTGTCCCGCAGTTGTAAAACCCAGTGTCCCTCAGCTCTGCAGCGGCTCGCCCATTCCGCCGTAGGTTATCATCTTGGTGATTTGGTATTCTCCAACGCCATACTTGGATCCCTCACGACCGAAACCGCTCTCCTTGACACCGCCAAAGGGTGCCGCCGGGTCGGAGATGATGCCCGTGTTGATGCCTACCATGCCGACCTCGAGGGCCTCGGCGACGCGGTGCACCCGCTGCAAGTCGCGAGAGAAGAAGTATCCGGCCAGACCGACCTCGGCGCTGTTTGCCATGTCGACAACCTCTTTTTCCGTCTTGAAGGGGAAGACCGCCGCGACGGGACCAAACGTCTCCTCGGTGGCAATTGCCATCTCGGGTGTCGCGTCGCGGATGACGGTGGGCTGGTAAAAGTTGGCGCCCAGCTCGGGCATCTTCTGGCCGCCGATGAGGAGCTTGCCGCCCTTGCTCTGAGCGTCCTTGACGTGGGCCTCGACCTTGGAGACGGCGCGCTCGTGGATGAGCGGGCCGTGGGTGGTGCCTTCGGTGAAGCCGTGGCCGACCTTGAAGGCCGTGACCTTTTCAGTGAACCTGCGGACAAACTCGTCGTAGATGCCGGCCTGGACATAGATGCGGTTGGCGCAGACGCAGGTCTGGCCCGAGGAGCGGAACTTGGAGGCGATGGCGCCAGCCACGGCGAGGTCGATGTCGGCGTCGTCGAAGACGATAAATGGTGCGTTGCCGCCGAGCTCCATGGACAGCTTCTTCAGGGTGCTCGAGGACTGCTTCATGAGGAGCTTGCCGACGCCCGTGGAGCCGGTGAAGGAGACCTTCTTGACGGCGGGGTCGGTGGTGAGCACCTCGCCGATCTCAGCCGTGTTGGCCAGGGTGGTGACGATGTTGACAACACCCTTGGGGATGCCGGCGCGGTGGGCGAGCTCGGCGAGGGCCAGGGCCGTGTAAGGGGTCTCGCCGGGGGCCTTGCAGACGACGGTGCAGCCGGCAGCCAGCGCGGGGCCGACCTTGCGTGTGATCATGGCGGCAGGAAAGTTCCATCTTGTTCTTCATCAGCACAACAGCTTCTTCGGTGTCCAAAGACAAGAGTCTTACGGCGTAATCAGCCCGCACACGCCGACGGGCTCTTTGATGGTCCACACCCTGTTACCAGGCACCGTCGCGGGGATGGTGTCGCCGTAGCTACGTGGCGCCTCCTCGCTGAACCACTCAAAGAAGTTGGCGGCGTAGGTGGCCTCGCCCTTTGCGTCGGCAAACGGCTTGCCGTTCTCCCAGGTGATGAGCTTGGCGATGTCGTCGGAGTTTTCGACCATAAGTTCGTACCACTTGCGCAGCAGCTTGGCGCGCTCGCGGCCGGTCGTGGTGCGGAAGCTGGTGAAGGCGGTGGCGGCGGCGCGGATGGCGGACTTGGTGTCTTCGGCGTCGCACTCGGCGACGGTCCCGATGAGGTCCCCGCTGGAGGGGTCTATATGCCGTGTTCGTGAGCCACTGTTCGTGTAGAGTCGGCGTGGTGCTTCGGGAGCATACCATTGACCTTGAAGGTCTTGCCCGACCTGGCAGGCTTCCACTCTCCGTTGATGTAGCAGGCGTCGTGCTTGAGCAGCGACGGATCCTTGAGCTGCAGTCTGTGAGTCAGCTCGCTGACCTCGTGCCCCAGCATTCGGTCCTGTGCAAGCAGCACTACCCACCTTGGGCGCCATGGTCGAAGCGCTCCTCGCGAGCATCAGCGATACGCCGGGGGAGAAGCGCAGCGAGGAAGCTCCCACCCGTTGCAGGAGCGCCATGGGAGTCTCGAGGTTCTCGTGCGCCGTCGAAGTCCGTCGCTGGCAGTCAGGCAAAACCAGAAGCTCCCTTGATCTCCGTTGCTCGTTGTTACAGTAGGTGAAGTGTTGCAAAGAAGAAGAAAGTGCAAGACAGGTGCGGATTCAGAAGGTCACTCACTGGGGTTACCCCAATTCGTTACCTCATCGGGGCGCTGGGGCCGTGTCTCTTTTGCGGGGGAGGGACGAATCCGAGGCCAGGGGCATGACGTCTACGCGAAATCGGAGCGGCACATCGCGGTCCACGGGCCCCGGTGGAGGCGGCGCCGCGGACCTCCAGATGCTGTTACGTACGGGGACCGGGCACTATCGGAGCCTCGTCGTCTGCAATTGGGCATTGGCACGAGAATGGAGCTTTATTACCCATACTGTACATACATTAAGCGGATGAATCTTCAACATCTCCATGACTATCCCAAATCAGTCTGGCGGCGTGTCGTGGTACACATGGCCAACTGTCCGTAGTACGGCTCTGGGGGGTTGGGCTCTGTATTCTGTTCTGTATGCTGTTCTGCCACCTTTACCTCGTACACGCCGTTCGATTTCTCCGTCATTGACAGGTATATATAGGCGAAAAGGATGGGACGAGAACATCTCTCGCAGTATTATAGAAAACCCAGCCATTGTCCCGGTGTGACCTCTTCCAGGAACGGCTCCGGGACACGGCCCTTTCCCATCACGGGGCTATACGTACTGCATTTCTTCCCAAGGCCTTGTGCCAATGCAATTCCCGACAGCTTGATATCCGGACGGTTTCGTTTTCAGTACCGCGCTGCGGTCAAATCACACCTCCTCCATACACAGAATGGGACCTTCTCCAACCCTTCAGCTGCTCATACATGTCTCTGCATCTGCGATCGAAGCGGCAATTGCCGGTCAAGAGTGTGAAACGCCTGTGTCCTCGGCGTAAAAGGCATGGCATTTACGCTGGCGGGAGTTTTCATGCTCTGCAGCTCCCAGATGCTCATGCTCCTCTCCTTGGGGTCCGACGTGGCCGAGTCCTGATCATCCTCGTCGACCAAGTCGTTATCCGGGTTGGGCCGCAGGGCGTGAATGGCAAAGCCCAGGTTGACTAGATAGACGACGCTGCGATGCACGGTCAATCGAGGCTTGCCAGATTAGCTCGAGCGGGTTGAGGACTTACATCATGAGCAGCGTGATGCCGAGCGAGGCCTGCGCGATCTGGCAAGACCCGTACTTGCCGTACTTTTTCGCGAGGCCGCAGCCCTGTCGAAAGTACCACGCCGCCGGCGCGGGATACCGAGGGTCGGCGTAGTCGGGCCCGACCTGCCCGTACACGCTGACCGAGTAGAGCGCGATCAGGGCCAGGTTGATGAGGATGGCGAAGATGGGATAGTATACCTTCATGATGAAGGCGATGAGCTTGGCGAGGAGGAAGAATAGGGAGATGATGGAGATGGCGACATTGAAGTTGGTGAGGCTGCGTGAAGCAATCATCAGCGAGCTGTCGACCAGCACTCAACGCATGCGGAGACTTACGTCGAGGTCCAGACCAACGGCACCTTTGGGAGGGGACGGTAGTTGGCGTAGGCGTAGAGAATCATGTTGGGATTCGAGTTGAGTTTGTTGTCAAAGCCAATCTGCCACATGTCGGAGCGGTATAGATCCGGCTGGGCGATGCCGAAGATGACGAGGATGGGCACGAGGACGGCGAGCTCGACGGGCATGAGCCAGCCGACTGCCTTGCTGCCAAGCCGAGTCCATGCTCGAGGAATGAGGCGGTAGGTCTTATTCTTGCCCAGGAGGACCTTCATCTTGGCTACGGTTTCCGGGATCGTTGGGAGCCCGGGATGCGATGGCTGTTGGCTGATTCGGCATGAGCTGTCACTCAGGTATCAAAGCGTCGTCTAGCGGGCGTCGTCGAGGAGCTTCGGCAGCGACGCCGTCGATCGCATCCGCAGGACTCGATTGCTCGATCTCTCGTTGCAGTTGTCGTCGTCAAAGGACCAGCTCGACCTGGCCGTCGGCCCACCTCGAGGGGTCGGGGGCGAGGGACGTTTAAAGGCCATGGTTGGGGTCCAACGGGAACTGGGGGCTGCACCAGCGGATGCGTGATACAGAGCGATGCAACGGCATCACCAACGCCACGGCCAATGAGAGGAGGCAGGTGAAGGCATCTCTAAGCGCCCAGGACGGCATGGGCTGCACGATTGGCCGGGCCGCGGACGGGAGATGTGGGCGGCGGCCAATCAGGCGGACGAGGCGCCCTGCGAATGCCGTGCGTATGAGGTCGTGAGGGGGGCAAGGATCCCAGGATCCTTCCCCAGGGCCAGCGGCAGCAAGCAGGCCGTGTTTGGCCAGTTCAGGGTGATGCTGGAGCCTGACTTGTCGCCAGGTTTCTGTTGGCTGTGGAGGCTGCCGTGGGTGACCATCTCGGCTCCGAGCGCCGTCTGTGAAAGGATGACCTTGAACAAGCATCGAGGGCCCCATCGTTCGGGCCACGGAGTCTGAAGTAGTGCGCTCCACTCGCGGCTGTCCAATGTCTCGAGGAGTCGCAGTCCACAAGCAAGACATTCATCGCGAAACAATAAAATCCACGTACATGACCGTAGAGGCTAACGCTACCTCGTACAAGGTTCAAAGTAGTCCATAGTCTGTACTTCGTACTTCGAACGTTCTTGTAGCACCAGCACTGCCCACGTGTGCTTTCCGGGAGCATCACCTCGGCACCTGTGCTCTCGAGGTGCTCGGTGCGAGATGGTCAATCAAGACTCTGGGGCACACAGGTTCATGGCCTTTGCAGACCACAACTCCAGACCAGTGGCGCGTCAAGCAACGCCGCGGATCAAGCACCGAGGCTCACATCCGTAGGTACCGGACGTGGATGTGATGTGGATGTGGGGACTACTCCATTCGAGGGCCTACTCGTAGTACTCGTACTCGTACGAAGTACTTCGTACTCATAGGTCGACAGGGAGTCACTAGCCTTGCTGGCCCTGGTCCCTACGGGCAATCTCCTCGTACGAGTACTTCGTAGGTAGTCTGGACCGGTCGATGAGAGTCCGTGGCCCAGCTTTACAAGGCAAGCTCACGATGCGCGGCCCGCCCTCGCCGTGGCCATCGGTCAATGTCATGCGTCATCGGGGCTGTCGCTGTCGATGTACGAGTACTACGGACGAGTACGTGCATGCATCGTGAGGACTGGAGGCTTCCGGCGTCCACTGTCGATCATCGCTCGCCCAAGGAGACGGAGCTTGCCGCCGTTGGTCGATGGCAGTCACTTGATTCTTTGCCATATGGCCTCGGATCGACTTCTCACTTTCCGACAGCTGACTTGTAGGAGCTAAGTGGTACTCGGTGGACACTCGTTGGACAAGGCAGATTGGCGTCGTGCGGCATGGATCCAGGCCTCTATCAGCTTCTTACTGCGATTTCCATACCCAAGGTACGAAGCGCCCAAGGCTATTTATTGTCACTGGATTACCCCCGGCGTCAGGCCTGGTCTTCCTTCTGGCGCAGCGCAGCAGCACCACCTCGGTGACCACCCAGCGCCCACCTCGCGGGCGCCACCCGCTAACTACCTTACCTACCTACCTACGAGTACTGGCTCGTCCCGCGCTGGTGGTGCCCTAGCAAGTCTAGGCACTCACACTCAGTACTGGAGCTCACCTTGACTCATCACCGATTCACCATCGCGGCCAACTACTCGTGAAGGTGTCGATTCTGTCCCTCTTGCACCTCTTCCCCACAAGTTACAACCCAGATCCCCAAACTGTGGCACCGACCCTGGACACCGACGAAACTCGACTGACTGCCCTGGTCCGTCTGTCCCTGGACGTCGAGGACTCGAGGACCTCCCAATCTCGACTGCCAGCGTTCCTCTGCGGCTCCATCCTGTCACCTACTTATTGCCCTGGTGTCCTCCAGCAGCGCCACAGCAAGCACCAGGTCACGACCCTCTCTGCACCGCAAGTCCACGATCCACGATACCCGTCGTCCTCGCAGCCCCATCCGCACTCACCGCAACCTCCTCCACTGCTGCTTGTTGCCTTGCCCGGCCGTTATCCACATCTCGGCTTGCGTCCTTTCGCATGATCCACTCTCGGCCGGCCATCTCGATCTCACTCTCATCAGTCGCCCACGATCCCTCATGAAGGCCTAGACCCAGACCCCTAGCCACCTCAGACGACGCAGCAAAGGACCAGCTTGTGCTAGCACTGGTGCTGGTACAAACCTGCTGGACCCATCCGTCCCTCTCAAGTACGAAGCATTTGTCCTGAGCCACCTTTACCCCGTCGCCGTGCTGCTTGTGGTTGCATTCCCCGTCCCTGGCCGAACCCCCCGGGCGCCTTGATGCAACAGCCAGGCGGCAGCGCTGCGTCCCACACTGGCCCTGCTTCTTCTGCTCCTGGTGCCACCGCCGCTGGCAACATCGCTTCTTCCTCTCGCGACACTGGCCAGGAAGCCTCACACCTCACCGAGGCGCGCTCGGCGATAGCAGTAGCAGTAGCAGCCTCTGCCTCATATCCCGCCGGTCGCGCCCCAGCCGCCGCTGACGCCGCTTCTGAGAGCCGCCAGGGCCGCCGAGACCACCCCAGACGCCATTCGAGTGGCAATCCAGAGCAATGGGCACCTGCTGTTAATCGTCACGGCCAGCCAGGTCCGTCGACGACGTCTGTACACCCCTCGAGCGCGGGCGCCACCTCCTGGAGCGTTCTCACCTCTCACTACCACAATCTTTACCAGCACCAGCACCAGCAAGAGCAGCAACAACCGCAGTCCTCCAGGCCCGGGCCTTCGCGCACCCACAAGTCTGCGAAACGCTCCTCGGGGCAGGCCAAGGCGGCAGATCGCACCATGGATCAAGCGCCCATCAAGAAAGCTCGCACGGGGGCGTCGCCGCCCAGGAGGTTTGAGATACCGCCGTCGGCAAAAGGCCCTCCCCCGTCATCAGCCTCACGGCAAAGCCGTGATGGCTCCTTCTCACCACTCTTCTTCTCACACGCCCCTTCGAGGCACCTCAGCCGCCCTCCCAACTCCACTGCCTCCGAGATCGCCGCGACCATGCTGTCGCGCAATTCTTCTGAAGCCGTCACCACCGTGAAGCTGCCCCGGGCCAGCGTCAGCTCGGCCAGCCCGGCCATGTCCGGCAGCACGCCTGGCAGCTTGAGCTCGTCCGTGGACATGTCGGCCCCTTCGACAAGCCCGGAGACTCGGAACCTCCCTCCAAGCCTGCAAATGGTGCAGGGCATTGGTGCCATTGAGCTCTTGGAACTCGACGAGCGGCCGACCTTCCTGCTCGACCTAGCGAATCCTTCAAATATCAACCGCGCCGGCCTAAACATTCTGTATTACAACAGCTCTTTGCGGGCGTGCCATGAAATTTACAATCTAGTCAATGTTGAATCGCGGGACTTCGCCGTCGCCGAGAGCTTCGAATACTTCAAGACGTGGGCCTATGCCACCTCCGGGACCAGCGGGGGAGGCCTCGAACATTTGCTGCCATATCATGAATATGGCGGCATCACTTGGACGTGCACGACTTTGCGGCAGCGGTTCCGGTTCGTCAGCGGCAACGTCACCCCTGTATCCGCTCGATCGGCCTCGCCTCTCCCTCTGTCGGAGGAGCTCGATGCAATGGCCACCGACAACGACGCTCCCTCCCCATCCATGCCAATTTCGCCAATAGGAGACGCCGTGGACCCCCCCGATTATTTTGGTGACCTCGTCTCCGACCCTGACGGGGAGCCGTCGAGCCTGGGGACCATCAAGAGCAAGCTCGATGACAACGCCGCCGGTCCCCGTCACCCCGATGAATTCACGAACCAGGTGCTCCAGGTCCAGCCTACCAAGTCCGTCTTTGACTGGACGAGAATACCCATGACGGAAAGCCTTCCGGAACATATCAAATTTGCCAAGTCGATAGACTGGGCCTCTACGTCTCTGGGGCCCATGGCCGAATGGTCATACGACCTGCGAGCCATGTCGAACTTGGTCATGGGCAGCCCCCATCCCGCCTGCATGTACTGGGGCCCAGACTTGATTTGCATATACAATGCCGCATACATCGACTTGGCCGGTGGTAAACACCCGGCCCTGATGGGCCAGAAGTACATCGAGGCTTGGCCGGAAATATGGACCGAGATCGAGCCCATCTTCAAGAGCGCTCTGGAGCTTGGCCAGGCCACCATGAAGCATGACAACCGCCTCTTCATCAAACGTGACGGTTTCCTGGAAGAGACCTTCTTTTCCTGGGCCATCGTGCCACTCGTTGGCGTCGAGGGCGATGTGGTGGGCCTCTACAACCCAGCATTCGATAATACCCTGCGGAGAGTCAACGACCGGCGAATGCTCACCCTGCGAGAGATAGGCGAGCGCACAGCTACGGCGACAACGGTGAGCGGATTCTGGCCGCAGGTCCAAAAGGGCTTGGAGTACAATGACTACGATGTGCCCTTCAGCATCATCTATTCGGTCAAGGAGGAGACGGAGAGCGAGGTGTCCTCGCTGCACTCGGGAAGCTTTATGCACTCGTCGCAGCTCATTCTTGAGGGGTCACCCGGTGTTCCCGACGGACATCCGGCCGCGCCCTCTTCCATGGACCTGCGGGCGTCTGACGAGGGATTCGCACCCTACATGAGGCAATGCATGGCGAGCGGCGGCGCGCCGGTGGTTCTCTCTGAAGAGTCGGGCACGCTTCCAAGAGACGTGATCCAGGGTTTCAACTGGCGAGGCTTTGGCGATCCATGTACGACCATTGTCGTCTTCCCCGTTGTTCCCACCACGACCAAAGAGGCCGTCACTGGTTTCATTGTGATGGGCGTGAACCCGAGGCGGCCTTACGACGACAACTACAAACTTTTCATCCATCTCATCTCCCGGCAACTAGCGACGTCCATGGCGTCCGTCGTATTGTTTGAGGAGGAGATTCGTCGCGGCCAGCGAGCCGCTCGGCTCGCTGCGCTGGACCGCCAAGAGCTTTCGATGCAGCTCGTGCTGCGAACGCAAGAGGCCAACGAAAGCGAGTTCAGGTTCACTCGCATGGCCGAGTTTGCACCTGTCGGGATGTTCATCGCTGACGCGCAGGGCCACATCGACTACTGTAACGACATGTGGTGGCAAATATCCGGACACTCGCGGTTCGATGAAACGGAACTCGCGTGGATGAACAGCGTGAGGAACGAGGACAGGGCTGCGTTGGAGTCTGCATGGAAGAGACTGCTCGAAGAGCGGGTTACCATTTCCGTCGAGTTCCGCTTCAAGCACAGTCAACGAAACGGCGACAACACCATCGACACCTGGGTCATCATGAGCGCCTTTCCCGAGAAGACTCCGGAGGGAAACCTCAAGTCCATCTTCGGCTGCATTACCGACATTTCCTCCCAGAAATGGGCAGAAAAGGTTCAGAGCGAACGACGCGAGGAGGCCGTCGAGCTCAAGCGACAGCAGGAAAATTTTATCGACATCACTAGCCACGAGATGCGAAACCCGTTGTCTGCGATCCTCCAGTGCGCAGACCAAATCGCAAACAACATCTCGGCGTTCACGGCTCAAAACGACAAGGAACAGGTCGAGACCCTCCTCGACAGCTGTCTGGACGCAGCCAACACCATAAACCTCTGCGCGAGCCACCAGAAGCGCATAGTCGACGACATCTTGACCCTATCCAAGCTCGACTCCAACTTGCTGGCTGTCACCCCCGTCGACGAACAGCCAGTCAAGGTGGTCCAGCGAGCGCTAAAGATGTTCGAGTCTGAGCTGATGGCTCACGAGATCGACTTCGAGTTCAACGTCGATGATACCTTCGAGAAACACGGCGTTGAATGGGCCAAGCTAGACCCGTCGAGACTGCGACAGGTCTTGATTAACTTGATGACCAACGCCATCAAGTTCACCCAGGGCCGAGAGAAACGGATCATTGCGGTCTCTCTTAGTGCGTAAAAGGACATAAGCGAGGTCACGAGTAAGGGCGTCATGTACTTTGACAGAAACGACAACCAACGGACGGCAAGCATGGACATTGACAACGTCGATGAATGGGGTGACGGCGAAATGATTAACATACACTGTTCGGTCGAGGACACTGGTCCGGGCCTGGCCGAGGAAGAGCTCAAGGTCCTGTTCCAGCGGTTCCAGCAAGCAACCCCACGCACGCACGTGCAGTATGGTGGCTCTGGCCTCGGCCTCTTCATCTCCAGAATCTTGACGGAGATGCAGGGTGGCCAGATCGGGGTGACGTCGGTCAGGGGGTCGGGGAGCAAGTTCAACTTTTACATCCAGAGCCGCAAAATCACGAATCCACCTGCACTGTACGAGCGCATCTCGCCCTTCAAGATTGGACGCAAGACGCAGACGGCACCATCGCCGACCACGGTTCCACAGCTGAGCGGCACTCGGAATGCCACTCGCAGCGCAGCAACCCCCAGGGACGGGCCACTCTTTGACGTCCTCATCGTAGAGGACAATATTGTCAACCAAAAGGTTCTGCAGCGGCAGCTGCGCAACTGCGGGAACAATACCTTTGTGGCCAACCACGGCCGCGAGGCGCTGCAGACGCTAGAGAAGTCGAGGTTCTGGGCCGGGAAAGAGGAGGAAGGCGTAGACATTTCTGTCATCCTGATGGATCTCGAGATGCCCGTCATGGATGGCATGACTTGTGCAAGGAAAATCCGGGAGCTTGAACGGGAGGGGACTATTGTGAAACACATTCCAATTATTGCGGTGACGGCTTATGCGAGGCCTGAGCAGATTGAAAGCGCCAAGGCCGCAGGCATCGTGAGTTACCTTCAACGCTGTTGCATTGCTCTTGGACAATATCTCTTAACACCTCTACAGGACGATGTCATTTCCAAGCCATTCCGCATACCGGAGTTGATTCCCAAGATCGAGGAATTAGTCGGCAAGTACGAGAACCTGTCCGTGTCCGCCGGGATGTGAGGCATCGGAGATTCAATTCGCCACGTTACGTATACCATTGGGCGGACCCCTTGCTCTGTTTGTTTTACTCGGCATCATGAACGTCAGCAAGCCTTGCAAGCGAGAACAACTAGACCTGCTCTTTCCCTTTTTTCCCTTCCTTTTTCTTTTTCCCCTGGGCTTCGCACCAGTTCAGCACACGATATACACACTAGGCCGGGGCGTTTTTGAAGAGCGGCTGTTTGACCAGAAGCACAAAAAGGGTTCGGTGGGCAAGCACGGCAACATGGGAAAAGCAACAAGGATGGGCCGGGTCCTGCGTCTTCTTTTTTTAGTAGGCCCTTTGGTCGGGCTCCGTTTGGAAACGGGCCCTGATTGCGATATTCAGACGTTAGATGCCATAGGGGGGGGGGCAACGGTGCATAACACGAGGAATATGTGAGATGAACATGTGAGGGCGGACTCATCGAGTAGAGAACACGCAGATACTTGTGATCTATGGACAACATGGAGTCCCAGTCAGTTCCTGGAGGCAAATATTCGTAAATACCAGTGCGTGTGTGGCTTTGTGTCTCGCCCATTTGCCGGGGCCAGCCATCTCCCTGGAGCCATACCAACCAGATTATATACCATCTGCGAGGTAAGACTACTCACTGATTGTTCCTATCACAAGCACCAACATCACACGGTGACGAAGTTCATGTTGCAGCGCAGGATACAATACTACGGAGCCATGTGATGGCAGCGTTAGAATGAAGGCCACAACCATGTTGAACTTGGACAGTGCAAGCTTGCCCAACTGCTTACCATCAAGCACCACGCAGACACGAATTCACACGAGTTGAAACAACGCCAATTAAGTCAACACACAGCAGTTGTATTATTAAGTATTACTAGCTCCTCCTCCCCGGGTATCGAACAAAACAGCCGATGCATTATACTAGTAACTAAGGATTGTTTCCTTGGGGTTGTCATCCCCTGCCTTTTTTTGTGATTTTGTGTCGTTGGTTGCTGCTGGAATAACAAAGCAGTATGGAAATTGGTATCAGTGAAAGCAGTCTTGACAGGGTATCTTGGTATCTTGTGAAGAAATGCAGAACCTTCCTTCCATTCCGTACCCTCATGCGTGCGGTCTTTTTTTGTGGTCGTTTTTTCTTCAAGTCGTAGCAACTTCACACGCTGCCAACCCTCTAGGCGGCAGCAGTGAGAACGGGAGCAGCAGAAGCGACGTTCTCGGGCTTGTTCTCAGCCTCGGGCTCGGCGGCCTTGGAAGCCTCAGCGATAGGGGCCTCCTCCTTGGAGACCTGCTCGGTAGCGGCAACATCCTTGGCGGGCTCCTCGGTGGCCTCCGCCACAGCGCCCTCAGCGGGCTTGTCCTCAGACTTAGAGGCGGACCTGCCCTTGATGGTAGCACGGAGCTTGGAGAACGCACTCTTGCTGGACTTTTCCTCGCCGTCAACGGGGGAAGGAGACTTCTCGCGCTTGCCAAAGACGAAGGGCAGCGAGGACTTGCGCTTCTCCTTGACATCCTTCTTGGCCTCGCCGTTGGTGGCGGGGGCCTCGACCGTCTCAGTCGGGACGGTGGCGGGGCTGGAGACATCGACGGCAAGGGGAGTGGTGGACTCGACGGGAGGGATCACCGGAGCAGCAGCATCGGTGGCAGTGACCTCACCCTCGGGGGCCTCGGTAGTCTCGTCCGCTGGCTTGGCGACGTCAGGCTTCTTCTCTTTCTTGGAGAAGACATTGCCGAAGAAGCTGTTGCGCTTAGAGGCAACGGGCTTCTCCTTGGGGCTCTCAGCAGTGGCAGCCTCGGTCTCAACAGCGGGCTCGGCAGGAGCCTCGGCATCAACGGCGGGAGTCTCCTCAACCGTGGCAGCCTCCGTCTCGGCAATAGGCTCGGTGGCCTCGGTGGCGGCTACCTCCTCAGTCTTGGGCTCTTCCTTCTGCTCCTTCTTGCCGAAGCCGAAGAACGAGGCACGCTTGCGGCTGGCAGAGCGGCGCTTGGGCTCCTCGGTCTTGGGCTCCTCCTTAGCCTCGTCCTTGGCAGCCTCGCCTTCCTGGGGCGCGTCCTCAGCCTTGGCAGGCTCCTCGGTCTTGGCAGCATCCTCAGCAGGCTTGTCCTCCTTGGCAACGATAGGAGCAGGCTTGAAGCTCTCGATCGTGTTCTTGTAGATCTCGGACTCGGCGACGGTGGCGGCGAGCTCCTTGGCCTCGGCGATCTTGAGCCTCAGCTGGGCAACCCAGCCGTCACGCTCGATGGGGGTGGCAGCCTTGAAGCTGTGCTTGTTGCCCTTGGAGGTGAAGTGGAACTTGTTGGAGCCGTCGACTTCGGGCTCGCTGGCATCAGCCTGTGGGAATATGGGTTAGAATGCCGGCAGCTTTCACATGTGTCTTGTGGAGATGGTAGCTTACCAGGTTGATGATGCTGGCGGGGGCCTTCTTGTCGCCGACGAAGAGAAGACCCTTGCCGGTGTGGGAAGCCCAGGCGATGTTGCTGTGGGCAATCTCGGCGGACCTCTCGCTCTTCTGGTAGTGGGCCAGAGACTTGGGCTCGACGGCGTCGGAGCCGAAGAAGAAGAACTCCTTGCTAGGGATCAGGTTCCTGGGGGTTTCCGGTTAGTACAGCTGCAGCTCGCGGCGGTCAAACGCGAGCCTCGCGTCGCATCGACGGCAAATACTCACTTGGGGAAGCTGGCACCCTGAGCCTTGTGGCCCAGGTGGCCCTCCTCGACGGGCTTGACCTCATCCTTCTTGTCCTCGGTGGCGGCGTCCACAGGCGCAGAGGCCTCGGCGGGCGTGGCCTCAGCGACGGGAGCAGTCTCGGTGGCGACAGCGTCCGCGAGGGCAGGGACGGGAGTGGTGTCCTCCTTGGGGAGTTCGGGGACCTCGACGGTCGGCTTCTGTTCCTCGGCCATTCTGGATATGAAAAGGGGTATCTCAAGTTGGGGTATCACAACAAACAAAGACGACGTGGTATAAAAAGAAAAGGGGGGAAGAGAGGATCCAGAAAATGGCGTGTGGATGCAGCGAGCTTGGATGGGCACAGGCTGAGCTTGTGGTGAGAGAAAGGAGGAAGAAGAAGGAGGGCGGCTGGCAAAGGGACGCTTGGGTACTTATTCGCCTGGGCGGGAGGGAGGAGGAAGGAGGCGGCAGGGTTGCATAGGCAAGGTCGGCAGGAGACAGAAGGGGGCTGCGAGGCCCTGGGGCGCCTCCTGCCCTCTCCCCCTTGCTGGCGCGACGGAGGGGGTGCGCCTGGGGGCTGCTGTGAGAAGCCGTGATTGAGTGACTGATTGAGTGACTGATACGAGCGAGCGAGTAATACTCCGTACACCTTGTACTTTGTACTCGTACACGCCGCGGACGTTGGAAGGTACATATGGACGCAGATGCAGCCCGAGCCGTTGGCAGGCGCGCTGCGCGGCGCTGATGAGCCCGACCACAGCAGCCTCTCAACGCTCTCGTTGCCCTGCCGCGCGCTCTTCTGTTTCGTTTCCATTTGCTGGGCCGGGCTTGGGCCTGATTTCTCGCCACTCCACCCTAATATCACGGCCCAGTATGAACTTCATACTTCGTACGGACTGCGTGCATGTGCGTCCCCGACATCGAGAACCACAGCCTCGTCGTCACCCAGCAGCAAACGCCGAGCAAGCGAGCGAGCAAGCCCGCGAACAGCCGTCGTGAACGCATGGACTGGCGGCAAGTATCGGGAGGTAGAGCAGTCGAGGTGCTGAGTCGCTGCCACGGCACTGGCTGGATGCCATCTCTCTGTCCGATCCATCTGTGTCGTTCGTGCTTCCACACAGACACTCACTCCCCCGGCCACGACGCGCGCACGCCCCCCCCTTTCCCTGCCTCCCCAGCAGGGTCTTCCAGGCCCTCCCACCGAATCAACCGGATGTCTCCAGGGCGCTGCCGGCGTCTTGGAGCGGGCTCAGTACGAGTACTTCATGCCAACGGCGGGCTGCAATGCCAAGCGACGGTATCTCGGACAGCCCTGAGACCTGTAGGTGAGTCTGGCCTGGGCCGGGCTTGTCAGGGTCCCATGCGTGGCCCGTGCGGTTAAGCGAAGTGGGACGAAATTGCAGACCCGCGACCGCCCTGCGCTAGCCCGCTGACAAAAATGCTCGAGCATCGTGACCACGATGGCACAGTTGACGTTGAGCCTTCGCCTGCATCTGCCTCACCTCATATGCCTGATACACGCATGCCTCACTACCAATGCCTCACCACCAATGCCTCACCACCAGCTGCGTCCAGGTCCCATCTGCTCGGCCGCTGAAACCCGTCCGTCAGATCACAGCACACACGTTGGGCTGGGTTGGGTTGAAGAGGCTCTGGTCCGCCGCATAAACCGCACCACACCCCCTTCGTTTGAAACACAACGGGCGCCAGGGCGACGGCCCTCGAAATAGTCCTCCATACGGACTACTCGTAGCTCCTCCGACGAGATGAGGCCAATCCGAGTACTCGTGGCTCTCCCAGATCTACAGCCACCATCTCCCTGCGCTTCCCGCAACGACAGCGACCGACGGACGCCAACAGCGAACGCATGCTCCGTCGTACTCATACACGGCGTCCTCCAGAGGCTGTAGCCATAATATTGTCCCCTTGACCGGCGACCCTCGACGTGGGTTCTAGCGGGCGCAGGGACCCCGGCTTGCGGTCCCGGCAACAATGCAGAAAGTGGCCCATCGAATTTCAACCCGGCGCTTGCCGGTGGATCGCCCATTTAAGTTGAATTAGGATAGCAAACAAGGGAGGAGTAGTCCGTACAAAAAGAAACGGTCAAGGGGCATCTCATCTGCCGTCTGTGTGAGGTCAACAACACGCACAGGCTGGCTGCATGCTCGTAGATGAAGGCGGCACAGAGCATCGTGCCACGGCAGCCGCTGCGCCTTGATGGCCGCGCGAGCAGATCGTCGAGACGATAGCCTCAGCCATGCTTGGCCTTGACGTTTTCTCACTGCGTCACGGGTCTTGGTGCAGCGGGAGCGTCATACCTGCACCCTCCAACACGAGATGGTGGTGGCGGTGGTCCCACTCAAGCTCTGAAGGTGCTGGCGTGACCGGCGAGCCCACGCCCGTTCGTGCATGTGCAGCATCGCGCCAATGCAGCAGCCAACTGGGCTGATTCTTCTGCCACCCAAGTACCGACATTGGGAGGCTTCCGGCGCTACCAGGGACGGATGGCTCGCCAAAGGCGTCTCATGACGCTCCCCGCGAGAAGTCGCAATAATCCTCATAAATGAGCACCTCCCCGCCCTCTGACCTCTCGCCTTTTCTGCCCGCGGATCCATCCACGATGGATGCACCGCCGTACATGTTCATCACGGCCGGCAAGCTGCAGTTGCACTGCTTCCGGCCGCCACCGCTTGGAGCGTTCGAGGCGGCGACTTGATTCACGGCGCCACACTGGCAACAACCCACTCGGTTGCTGGCTAACCAGAGCCAAGCCCACCTACATCGCGGTCACAGTCCATGTGACTCTTACCGTTTTAGCGCCGAAGGCGTCTTCTTGTCTGTGTGGCGGGTGGGAGGAGGCTGATCGTGGCCCTTTCTCAAGTTGATTGATGCGCCTCGACACGGAGCGTGCTTGTCCAAGACACCCCTCATCCGGGCGAGACAAGTCGGAAACTCCCTTGGGACCCAACCCAAGAATGATGGCCGTGGATGGTACGGACTAATAAGTGCCAGCCTCTCCATCTTCCACCTTCATCCCTTGCTTGTCGTGCAGGTGCGGCCTGAGCGGCATGGCTGCTCTGCTGGCAACCTGTTTGGTTCCAGAACTTCTCCACCAAAGCAAGCACATGACAAGCCGCCGCCGCCGCCGCCGCCCTACTCGTACAGCTGTTTGGGCGCATTGGTGAGGGCCTTGTGATCGCTATCAGAACCGCCAAACCACCCCTACTCGTACAATGGCACAGCGCCACAGCGGTGGTCGTATCGCCGATGCGCAGCGTAGTGGCCATCCGACTCGTGGGTCCTTGAGGGAAAGGCAAGTCGCCAGTTTGGCTTTTGTTCGCCCTTTGCAATCAGTGACGAGAAGGCGGATTGGCAATGCCCGTATCCGTAGTCCGTACCTACTCACTGTCTATCAGAATCCCCTCGTAGCTGTTCAACCGCATGTCACCGTGAAAGCGCCTCTGCCGCATCTTCCTTTCAATGCTTCTGCCAGTAGCAATCATGGTGCGCCAGTCGTGACGATTTCTGGCTCAACGAGCTATCCTTTGGGTTGGTCCGGTGGGAACTTGGGTCCCCAGCATTGGAAAGGAGCAAAAACTTCCTTTCCTGAGCAGTTTGCAGCCTTGTTGGACGTGCCAACCTGAATAAGCATTGTTGGCAGGCTTCTCCTTGCGCCTCTCCGTTGCCAGCTGCAACCAGTCGTCCGTCTGTCGACACCTGCCCAGCATAAGAGTAGCACAGCCAGAGCGTGACCACGCGAGTCCAGCAATCAATCAACCAGGTCCCAATGCCACCCTCCATGTTCTTAGCGCCCTGCCTGAAATTCGACGCTCGAACGTATCATCGTGATCGCCAGAGTCGCCCCGCCGCATGATAGCGGTCGCACGACATCAAAGTGGGGGGAAAGGCTCGACTCGTGTACGAGCATGGACCTGCAATCTTGTACCTGGTAGATATGCCTTTCCGATGCTCTGTTCTCGTCGGTTGATATTAATACTGCGATCGACGGAGGCCCGATCAACGTTCACCAAGGTGCGTACTTACAAGACACATGTACTGTGCAGACCCAACCGCCTGTCGTCCGTGGCAAACCGGCAGAAGTCGTACCGCCGGCCCGGACCTGAAGCTTTTACATTCGCGACGCCGAACCGGGGTCTTGCGGTTCGCGGTCCAGGACCAGGCCCCCACCCTTCCGTCCCGATGTCGCTTGGCCGTTCTCGGCGGGGACGCAACTCCGCACTGTTGGCTTGGACCGGCATTGCGCAGCTGGGGATATCGATTCGTGCAGTGCGTTCCGTCGTTTGCACTGCTAGCCGCCGTCGTGCTCCAGGGATCTGATGTCATGCTTGGAGTCGGCTTGGTCGGCCTGTTGTTTTCGTTTGTCGTCTACTCGTACAAGTAGTCTCTCGCTTGTGTGGAGGTCGGGGTCAAACCTCGACCCAGGGTCGAAGCTTGGAGATGTTCAAGTTGATGCTGAGGTTGGGGCTGGTAGCGGCTGGTAGCGCTGCCCTGATCCTGGGCGTGCAAAAAGTACGAGCAGGAGTACTCCGTACTTTGGGCAGGTACAAACGTTAACGATGCAGACCCCCTGAGGCAAGGTACCTCATCTTGCAGGCAATCAATAATAAATCCACGGGTTGCCATCAACTTTGCAGCGGCCTGTGCTGGCATCGAAGCATCCGACAGCACAAACAGCCCTTCCGCTACCGACGTCTCATCCACGGCGGCTTCCCGTGCCCTCTGTCGTTGTTCGAGTCCCATCGACAACAACAGAACTAGCATCTGTTGTTCTGGGTTGCCTCTCCGTCTCCACGGCTGCGTCAACCGAACTTGGATATGCCTCGGTGGACGGCATGGGCAAAACAAGCCCTTGCGTGAGAACCTGGAACTCCCCATCCCACCGCCTTTCGCGGCTGCCGACCCGTCCCATCAACCAACACGCGCATCTGGGCAGACAGGCATGGTAACCTGGCACCACCAGGATGGACCCTGTCCAATCCAATGCGACTGTATTCCCCGCTTGCTTGGAACATGTGCACCGAATGGGACCATCGCATCGTGTCCTACTGGCCTTGGCAGGTGGTACGTCTGATCGAGGACATGCTGTCAGGACTGTCTGTGTTGAACAGCTGCTGCAGAACCTGTCGACGTCTCCAGATGCACGCGGTGCTTAGACGACAGTTGTTCTCGGCCGGATCATTGTCCAATATTGCGCGAGATCGCCAGCTGATGTCAAGTGACGGATGGGATGCCCTGCACGGTGATGTTGCAAGGGCATCACGATCACCTCTTTGAACATTATGACCTCTAGTGGCCCTGAAGAATTCGGAGACCAGATGCTCTTCCCGAACTGCCTGCGGGAATCAGAGTGCTCGACCGTAGTTGGTGCCAGGCTCAAGTTGCCTGTATTTGCAGTTCTCAACAGCGCACGCAGACGAAATTGACGACTGTTTCGCATGTGGATGGGCTTGCACTTCTTTGCTGACATGTTTCCACTGTTGAGGCCAGACAAGAAGCTCTTCCTAAATATTCCTGTCTGTCATCTGGTGCCGAAGAAAATGCCATCCGTCACCAAGGATGGCAGGACTGAGAAGCATTCTTCCGACGACTTCGAAGCTCTGATTAAGTAACGAGTCTACAGGTTCAGGCCTTATACTGCTGGTTTGAACTCCTCGTTCCGTGGTCAGCAACGTTGAAGCGGCTTTGCGAGAAGCACATTTCCGGCATGATCTAGGTCGGGCTCAGTCTAGCGTGTATTGCGAGGGACAGAAAGGCGAGATACCGCTTTTCCAGCTGAGGGATATCACGTCACCGCCATGGAGGTCGAAGAAATGTTGCGGGGTGACTTGGTGGACAAATTGTGCTTGTCGCGAGCAGGCTACTGTCTGGCGCTGTAGTACTGAATGAGTGTGCTATATTTGTACTGTGGTCTATTCTAGGCCGCCGGCTGTGTCTTGTTCCATGATGGTTGGGGACACGCCTCGCGCCTTTGGTGTAAAAGCGCAGACCTCAAGCACGTTTTCACCGCCCATTCCATAGCCCC
Organism: Tolypocladium tundrense; assembly: GCA_024340025.1. Classification (NCBI taxonomy): domain Eukaryota; kingdom Fungi; phylum Ascomycota; class Sordariomycetes; order Hypocreales; family Ophiocordycipitaceae; genus Tolypocladium; species Tolypocladium tundrense. The sequence continues at coordinate 44,881 of JALHBX010000032.1, forward strand.
TCCTCGAGAGCACCGCTTCAACAGTGTATCCCGAAACTAATTGTCATCCCGAGGAGCATAACTTGCGGCCGGTCGGCCTTGGGTCCTTGAAGTCTTTTCAAAGATAACTGCCCACTTCCATGCCTTCGTGAGACTTCACACACACTGCTCCCACATCTCGTGGATCAAGATCAGCCTTCTCCTCTTAACACCGGTGCTTCACTCTGCCTTGATGGTTAATGCGAGCATTTCTCAGATTTGTTATTTGGCACAAACATTTCTCTCCTTTTCCTTTCATCATCCCGCCTACCCCAAAGATCATTATCCAGACACGTTCACCTATCCCACTCTGCCAATTACTTAACGCGCCTTCACAAAACGCTCCAAGACTGCGTTATTTTGACCTTGACAAGGGTAGAGGCCAAGAGGCATCGAAGAGTTGCCTGAGTCTTCGTCGACTTTCTTTTCCAAACTGAAGCCCCTGAGGGACCTTGAACCCTCCCTGTTTCTTCCACGCTTTAGAAGTTGGCTCATCTCACCTTACTTTCGGGTCGCCACGAGGCAAAGTTCTTGGCTAACGAGAGGTTAGGGATTCGATCATTGGTTTCAACTTGGGAACTTTGCCATACCTACCACCCATCCGGTTCGATCAACACTTCAACTTTGGTCGTCGCAGAGACACCGTCGAACAATCGGTCAACAGGCTTCAAAACATACCGCGAGATAGTAGCTACACTCTTTGCGGTAGTTATTGGGGGTTGCAAATGACCAGTGTGGGAAGCATAGGCCTAGCACACTGATCGGTACACGTCAAGCCTTGGATCTTCCACTGATCAGTCTTCGGCTGTGGCTTGGCGAATTTTGAGCTCGCCCCTGCAGGTTCGTACCAGTTTTCACTTTTGAGTTGCTGCGCCGAGGAAGTCACGAGCCCGCTATTGCCTTGCATAAAACCAGACTGGCACTGACCACGCGTTTCGGCGACACGTCTATTCAAGCGCCTACCTCTCTTCTTCGCAGCTATTGTTATTGTGCTGACACACGCTTCAACTGCTTCTGCCTTCCTCCTTCTCCTACACTGCCCTGGCGATTTGGCTCTCATTCATCAACACGTCCAACATCCTACCTCCAAGAACATACATTGAACCCTTGAGATCCTACGCTGGCCAAGCACATCACCGCACTGCATCACACCATTCACATCCCCTTCAACCATCGTCATGTCGAAGAGAAAGTTCAGTCGGAAGGCAAAGGCTGATGGCGCAGCTCCCAAGACCTCTGCTGGAGGCTCGCGACCCGGCAACGCGCTAAAAACGACGTCTCCTCCCAAGGCCACAGGGAGGCGAAACACACCGAGTTCAAGCTTGAACAAGGGCAAAGGCGACAAACCGACTAGAGCCCCGAAGCGTGAGCAGTGGATCGGCAAGATGACGGCCGAGATTCAGGCCAAGGACCGCGATCAGGGTGAGTGTAGCATCATCCGTTGGCAACAACCACAAGAGCTGACAATCAACAGTGATAGAGAAGTACAGCATCGAACTGTCCAAGAAGCGCCTTGAGGAGCGTGGATTCCACCCCGCCGTCACGACCAAGACACGGGACGAGCTTCTGGCCGATTGGGCGGCCACTTTGAGCAGATACACAACCCTGCCGACCCGCCAGATGTTCCTCCATGGAGGAAGCGGCTTCCAAGGAGTCGTCGTCTCGCAATCTCGGAACTTGACCAGAGTGCGTGTAGTCATCTTCTGACTTCTGGCAACCATAGCTCACACCACATAGGCATTGCTTGTTTTTCGCCACGGCTTTATCCAGGGCCGCTTCGACACAGACAGACAAGGCGCTGCTACCGAGAACAAGCTGGCTTTAATGCTAAATGCTGTAGACATTGGAGGGCAGATCGCCGAGTGCGTCTTTGCAGATGGATACAAGGCCGTCCACAACGCTGCGCTTACATCAACGCAATCGTGGTCTGCATTGGCGCAGAGTGTGGTAAGTTGCCGTTCCCTCCTTTCTTGCCCAATATGAAGTAATGAGTGGAACAGAAAATCTGGGACTTTTTCGCCGGTGACTTCTGCGCCGATGGTCCCGGCCGTGTCTTCACCGTCGTGGCACCCGAATACACGATTGGAGAGTTTCACCACGCCGAAACTTACGATCCGTGTGGACTCGACGCCGAAAATCCCCTGGGAAGTTGGTTTTCGGGGGCAATGAAGATAGAGACTGAGATCTACGTCTCCATTGGCGCCCTGCATCGACGTCTCAACAAACAGCGCAGGTCACAGCCCAGCCTAACTCCCGTCACCGAGGAGCTCGTTGCGTACACTCGACACTTGGGAGACACCAAGAGTATCCATGGCTCGAACCAGTTCAAATCCAGTCCTTCAAGCCAGGTATTCAAACCGTCGGCGTATTTCACCGTCACTCGCCTGCGACTCATGAGCAAGTTCCAGCAAATTCCTCGGTCGACCTACCACAGAAGCTAACACCAATGCAGTGCAGAAGATTTTCGAACAGAGGGCTGGGATCAAGGTGCTATACTTTCAGAAGACGCCACATTTGGATCGCCGTATACTCGCCATAATCTTACGGGCCTGTCCACACGTCGAGATGATCGGCATTTACGATTGTCCCTTGATCCACTTTGGGGATGTCCTATGCCTTCTGGACCTCATCCATGAAATCAACTCGAAGAGACGAGAGAATAACCTTCCGGTGATCAAAGCACTGGACTTTTTCCCGCTGTATCATGAAGGGATGCCTTACGAACACCCCTGGGCGGAGACCTACGGGCTGACTTGGGGCCCGCAGAAACTGGACATTGTTCAGCGCGGGTTCTTCTGCATCGTGTTGAAGGCTTTCATGAAGGCCAAGGCCATGAAGCTGGACATACTATTCTCCAAGAGAAACGCGTTTTGCGACTTTCTCTTCAAAGTACCCAATTATTCGCTTGCGGTCCCTTCCTTCCTGGACGCCATGTACCGGTTGGTGGACTTGCAGCTCAAGAAGAAGAGAGACACCCAGAACGAACACAGACAGTTAGTGTACGATCTCCTCAAGCCGGTTCGGATCGACCTCGAGAAAGATATCAGCCATGACTGGCCACACTGGTACACCAAAGTCATGGGAAAGTACCTTGTTTTCTGTTCATCGTGCGGTTATGAGATGCTCGAAGAGTTCTTTACTGCAGCTTCTCGGAATTCGCAGCCCCATACGCGGGTGTGCGCTGGCTGTTTGCTCCAGCTCAAGCTGGATGACGAGGGGGACCATCTCAAGAAGAAGAAGACCGCGATCCTGACGACTCTGTTCCCTGAATGGGATGGGAAATTCTTCAACCGCGATGCGCCACTCGCCGCCGCGGCTCGCGGCATAATCAGCTTGAAGACGACAGTGTCGGAGTGCCCAGCTCCTCCAGCACTTGTAGTGAGCAACCACGGCGACGTGTTCCAGCCTCCATTTGAACAGCCTTTGGTACGCAACAACAAGATACACTTTGATTCTCTCCAAAATCTCCCATCACTAGCCGATCTCGTTGGAAATGCCAAAGCTGCGAAGCTTTGGAGGACCGTGGATCATCAAAGCAACAACTTAGACATGTACTCCCGGCTTGTCTGGCGACTTCGGGAGGAGAATCGGGACATCAGCGGCGATGGCCGGCCTTTCGAGCGCACCAGATTCGATGGAGGCATGCCGGATCATGTCGAGGAGCGACAACCTCCCAGAATGCTGCAGGAGTACAAGTTGAGCCGCAGCTTCTCGAACGTGGTTGCCCTTGAAACCATGGTTTACAACAACGGTTGGCTGTAAAGCTGCCAGCTCCAACGGCGGGCCATCAACACCGCTTGATGCAGAAAAGGCCCCCGTATACGACGCGCGATTGACGTACGAATTACTGGCAAGAGAAAACAAGAAAATCTGACCCAAAAAAGGAACATGGAGTGTATGAACATCGAAACGAGACTGCAGCAACTTGCCTTGGAGGCAAGTGATGATTGCAACACTGGCCACGATCTGACGGGCGCGATGGGGTGAATGGATGGCCAAAATAGCGAACATGAGGGTGTGCGTCAACAACGGGCAGCTACCAGGATGCGACCACTGGCTTGTTGGACGACTGCGGGTTGAAGGACATCAATGGCACATGCAGAGGACAGGGCCATGATTGACGAGCTCGACTGCCTGGACAGACAAGGGGTGTTGGATGCTGGACAGGAGACAAAAACTGGCGCTGGACTAGATGTCGAAATGACTCCCAGGAGCTTAACCTAGGAGAATAAACCTGATTTTGTCAAGCTGCGAGAACTGTTGCTGCCCCTGAGTGTCTGTATGAGAGCGATCACAGGCAGGTTCTTGGTTTGAGGTGGTGTAGAGGACTCACGTGACCTGCAAATGGAATCATCGCAAATCAACTGCGCAGGTGAACACTTGATCTTCCCAGCCGAGACCAACCACAACCACCTACCATGGCCTCCCTATTACGCACATTCTCGCTGCCTGCGAGGATCATGGGCTCCAGACAATCCATTGGAGCGTTTGCGGGCATGAGCTCGGGCTCAGCGACGAGCTGGGTGCCATCAATCTTCGGTACCGGTGCGAGCGGCTTGCTGGCGCCCGTCACGAGGACGCTTGGCGGGGGACTGATGCAGCAGACGAGGGGCATGAAGGTGCACAGCTCGGTCAAGAAGAGGTGTGAGCATTGCAAGGTCAGTCTGCGCCCGGAGCGGTAGCGCCTCGCCTGTTGGGCCGAGGGAGAGAGGACGGCATCGCTGACTCCAGCCTACATACAGGTCGTCCGACGGAAAGCCGGCAAGCGTCACGTTGGATACCTGTACATCATCTGCAAGTCGAACCCGAGACACAAGCAGCGGCAGTCATAAGAACTCCTTGTCACTTTGGCGAGAGACGACAATACCCGGACTGGGTCTGTACACTACCTGGCGCGACTGCGAGCCGCGAACAAGGCATTCAGACGAGACGAGACGAGACGAGGGCGGTTCACAGATCGAATTTCGAGATGGAGCACATTTAGAGGGCCACGGAGGCCGCAGGGTTCGGAAGTAGCAGGGCGGCGGGAGCACGGGAGGACGCCCGTGGAAAATGTACAATTACAGGACTACAAACCCCCGATATACCTCTCCATGCTCTCCCACTCGGTCTTGCCCGTCGACAAGAGATAGCGTATGTGAGTCTTTGTGCGATGCGGTCAGCGGGTTCACGTCCAGTCCTCGCACCGGTGTCTGGGTTGGGTCGTGGACGCACAATGTCCCTTACGTTGCGATGGCGCTCAAACTCATCGCGCACATGCTTGCGTGTCTCGGCCTTGGTGCGCGCATCGCCAATGCGCTTGGTGCCGCGCAGGATGGTCCGGTAGAACGAGAGGACTCGGGTCCGCTGTAGAAACTGCCCTTCTGTCAGCGACGGGTCCATGCCGCGGTAGGGTGTGTGCATGTGGCGTACGTGATCGAGGCTCAGGGCGCCTTCGAGGCGGCGGTTGGTGGCATAGCCGCGGGCGAGGATGCGCACCAGGCGCGCTCCGTGTGTCATAAGAGCGGCCTCATCGGGGGTTGTCCTCGACTCCTCGCAAACTGAGAAGCATAGAGCACGGTCGGCTTCGGACGGACGGTGACGAAATCTCAAAAGTTCGGGCTTCGGTCGGGGGAACCTCGGGTAAGAGACGCGTCTCGGCATTGATCGACGCGTGCGATACTCGGACGACGACAGGTCACCTTTCTTCCTTTCTGGCCATTGCTCTAGTTTTCGTCTTTGGAAGTCTATGGGCGCTTTTGAAGATGATGAATTCAGTTCCAGACGAGGCTGGTGCGGCTCAGAGAGCGGAAGAAAAGCGCTTGCCGAAGCGGCGCAAGGTTGCGAGTCCCATCGAGACGGCTAATAAGACGTCGAACGAGGAGTTTCTGGAAACCTACATACGGCCAGGGTGAGATACCAACCCCCCCGAAACAATCCCTCCGTCCTGCCAGGCCGTCCTGACGTGATGCCATGAACAGCGAGGACTGGCCGGAATGGGCCCATCCCAAGACGGGCACAAAGTACACACTGAGCCTCTCACAGCCAGCCGACCTCGGCGACGAGGACCTGGACGCCTGCTTCAGGTTGATAGACGAAACCAGCGGCGACGACTACCGCAGCTCGTCGGTCGGGTGGCATCCGGCGGCGAAGAAGACGGAGATGCGGTCGCCCGACCTGCGGTACGTGCTTGTCAAGGACGGCGAGGGCGAGATCAAGGGCTTCACGTCCATGATGCCGACGTTTGAGAACGGCGAGCCGGTGGTGTACTGCTACGAGATTCACCTCGGCCGCGATCTCCAGGGGTGCGTCGCGGCATCCGCCAGCTGAAGCCTCGACGGTGACCAAGCTGACCGTGGGACCTCCATCCTCGCAGCACCGGCCTCGGCAAGCAGCTCATCGGGTACCTCGCCTCGACGGCGGAACGCATCCCCTCGGTGGTCAAGGTGATGCTGACGTGCTTCGCCTCCAACGCGCGCGCGCGCAGCTTCTACGAGCGCCTCGGCTTCGCGGTCGACGCCTTCTCGCCGCGCGCGAGGCGCCTGAGGGGCGGCAGGGTCGTGGAGCCGGACTATGTGATCCTGAGCCGGGGGACGGCGGCGGGGCGCCGCGCCAGGGGTGCATGAAGCTGCAATTTCGAGGCGTGCAGGCGCCACGCATGCGTCCATCGCGATGACGAGCAGCGCGAGGTTGCGATTTCACAGCCGCCCAATCGATGATGACGTGTTGCATCACCGCCAGCCCGGTAGCCAACCAGCCGTTTTCGTGGTCCCCAATAGGCAGGGCAGCACACCACATCCGCGCGGCCGTCTCGACTTTCGGTTTTGGCTTCGCCGCTACGCAACGCTATTCCGCTCAGCTGCCTGGGAGGTCTGGATGGCTCGTATTCTGCGCGCCCGACCAGCCGAAGCCCCTCCCTCAGGGCTGAGGAAGTGGGCGCCGCCTTGCAACTCTTGTGGGCGGCATTCCATCGTCATAGGGCAGACGGAGAAGGTTGGATTGGGGGGGGCCCGTTGGGGTGGACTTGGACAAACCGCTGGCCTGACTCGGGGCAGCTTGACAGGCAATAAATGAGGGCGGCTCCGCCTCGTGACGGCTGGAGCTTGTGCGAGCTTCACATGATTTTCTTTTCCTTCGTGTCGCTGGGGATCTGTCGTCGACGGCTCAGAGCTCGAACATTGACCTGATACCCGACCTTGGCTTATACTCGCTCCCCCACCATCCAACGTCATGGAGCACACCCAACCGCCACAGCAGCAGCAGATGCAGCCGCAGCCGCAGCCGCAGCCGCAGCAGCAGCAGAGCTTCCACAACGGCCAACATGCGCAGAACCAGAGCGTGCAGAGCTCCAAGTGGGAGGCCAGCCTGTGCGACTGCTCGCCCTGCGACAGCTGCCTCCTCGGCTGCTTCCTCCCGTGCATGCGTACGCACCCGCCCCTACCTGAACCCTCCGGCTGTCGTCGAGCTTCACTAACACGGCGCGCGCGCGCCTCGCAGTCTTGGGCCGCACCTCGAGCCGCATGGGGGACCCGACCATGCGGACCCATGAGGACATCAACACCGACTGCCTCGTCTTCTTCGGGATCCAGTACTTCACCTGCTGCGGCTGGATGTACGCCTCTGTCTCTCCCCGTCCCTGTGATGTGTATAGCTGACCGCGTCCATTGCAGCTACAACATGATCAAGCGCCGCGAGATCCGCGAGAAGTTCGGCATCGAGGGCAGCGGCACCGGCGACTGCTGCTCGAGCTACTGGTGCCTCTGCTGCGCCTTGATCCAGCAGGACAACGAGGTCAAGCTGAGGACCGCCGGCCAGCAGGGCCCCATCACCCAGGGCTATCAGGGCCAGAAGGAGGGCATGCACATGCCCGCGCCCGTGTATCAGCAGCCTGGCCAGCAGCCGGTGCAGCAGCCGGTGCAGCAGGACCAGGGGATCCAGCCCATCCCCCAGGACCAGCAGCAGATGCAGTGGCATGATCCCCAGTATCAGCAGCAGCACAAGCAGTAGGCTCAGCCAGTGAAGGTGACATGATACCCACCAGGACAGAGGCAGAGAGACGGTTAATAGTAATAGGCGGCTTGGCTGGATAGTAAAATGCGGCCCCGAGCTTCTCCGGACCGACCAGGTGCCTTTCTGATAATTCATACGGTAATCTCTACCTGGCGCTCCTCCATACCCAAACTCCAGTGAAACAATTTTACATGCGTCCCAAGATAGTGATATCTTTTCCTCCCGATATATATAGATTCATTCCAATCATGCGTAAAGCTTCTTCTCGTAAGCCTCCATGTTGACGTTGCCCTCAAGCTGGGCGCTCGCCGTTCGGAGCTCGAAGCGCACGGTGCCGTCGGCGGTGTGGGTGTGCAGCTCAGCGAGGCTCTTCATGCCGCAGTCCTGCAGGGAGTGCTTGAGACCGGCAGCCAGGTAGGGCACGAACTTGCCAATCGAGCCGCGGTGTGCCACGGCTCCAGACACACCCTGAGCCACCAGAACGCTGTCGCCCTCGGAAAAGTACCGGGCAGTGCCGGCGTTGCTCTTCTGGCTGTCCTTGCCGCCGCCGCCGGCCTTCTTGTCCTGCATGGCGTCAATGCTGCCCATGCCACGGTAGGCCTTGACCAGCTTGCCCTCCCGGGACACGAAGGACGTGCCGGGGGACTCGGTGGTGCCGGCCAGGAGACCACCCATCATGACCGTAGAGGCGCCAAGGGAGAGACCCTTGACGATGTGGCCAACATTTTGCACACCACCGTCAGCGATGCAGGGGACACCGAATCGCGCAGCAAAGTGGCTGACGGCATAGACGGCGGCGGCCTGAGGACGGCCAACGGCCATGACCTCCTGCGTAATGCAGGCAGAGCCACTTCCCATGCCGATTCGGAGACCATCGACACCGGCCGCAATGAGAGACGCGGCCTGCTCGCGGGTGACGACGTTGCCACCGATGACATCCAGGTTGGGGAACTCAGCCTTGCACCACTTGACCATCTCAATCTGGTACATGCTGTTGCCCTGAGAGCTGTCAAGGATGACAATGTCGAGGCCAGCATCGACGAGCTGCTTCAGCCGGAGCTTATCCTCGGGGCGAGTGCCGATAGCAGCGGCGCAGATGAGCTGCTTGCTGTCACCCAGCTTGGAGGCCAGGGGGAAGTGCTGGTTCTTGGTCAAGTCGGACCGGGAGATCATGGACACAAGGTTGAAGTCCTTGTCCACGATAGGCAGCTTGCCCTTCTTGGACTTGGCAAGGATCTTGTTGGCCTCGCTCAGGTTGACACCGTGGGGGGCGGTGATCAGGTCCGTCACCATGACGCTGGAGACGGGCAAGCTGTTGTCATCCTCGAACTGGAGGTCCCGGTTGGTGACGATGCCGAGGAGCTTGGAGCCGAGCTTGCCGTTCTCTTTTCAGTCAATTAGCACTTGATCGGGCAAAACAAATTGCAGCTAGAGCGAGTAATGGCTGGTGCAAAAGGTCATAGTATAAAGTATCCACATGAAATAGTATTCAATACGGCGGAACGAAAGTTATAAAAGTATGGGTGATAATCATGTGATGCGGTGGTTGGTGAGGGGGGGCTCATATAGAGTGGAATGGTACTGACCTGTTACAGGGAAGCCGCCGAAGCCCCATTTCTCCTTGAGAGCCTTGGCCTCGCCAACGGTGAGGTTGCGGTCGATGACGACGGGGTCGAGGATGAAGCCGTTCTCATACCGCTTGACATTGCGGATCATGTCGGCCTGGGCCTCGGGAGAGCAGTTGTGGTGGATAACACCCAGACCGCCCTGCAGAGCCATGTGGATGGCCATCTCGTGCTCCGTGACGGTGTCCATGGGAGACGAGACGAAGGGCGTCTTGAGGGTGATGCGCTTCGTGACGGGCGAGTCCAGTGCGACCTCGGAGGCAGGGAAGCCAATGTAGCCCGGGAGCAGCAGGAAGTCGTTGTAGGTCAGACCGCCATGCTTGGTCGTGTCCATGAGCTCGTGGATGTCGAGGCCATCACGGCTCTTGTACTCGGCCAGGACGTCCAGCGCCGTGGTGTGGTCGAGCACCTTGACGCCCGTGTTGATGGTTGCGGCGGCCATTGCGAGGAACTAGAGCGGGTAGATTTGAGGTTGAAGACGTACAGTCGACAGAGGTTGGCGAGGATCGACTTGTTGGCGTTGATACGGCGCTTCTTCCCGTAGGAAAAAAGAAGGCAAGGAGAGAAAAAAAAGAGTGGACGGTCCAGCCAAAAACTTTTTTCTACCTCAACGGACCCTGGCGGAGTCTGGCTGGCGCTAGAAGCGGGGCATCCTGCGGGGGTTCGTGATGACAGTGGGCGCTAAAGTAGAGAGCCTCTTCACCTGTCATTAACAAACTGAATTGGGTGCATTGCAACGAAGCAGCAACTCGAGGCTGCATGCGGTAGAGACATGAAAGTAGATGTTCGTTGTATCTGTTGACTCGCTGGCGGTATCTCAAGCGCTAAAGTGCACCTTGACCTCCACCTCGTTGCTACGGCCAGCGTCCAGGCCCAGCTCGTTCCATGCTGTCTGAACGTCCACTTCAAAGACGCTATCATCATCACTGGACACCCTGGCAGTGTGTCGTGGAATCGGCTGATCCTGGATTGTGGCCATGAAATCGCCCTCCACGGTCATTGTTGGCAGTGTCGAGACATATATGCCTGAGAAGCGATTAGCACCTGGTGCTAGACCCCGGGGAGTTGATACGTACCGAGAACACCGAGGGCCTTGAGGCGTGTGACAACAGAAACCCTTCCGGTTTCGAGCTGATGGATGCTGCTATTCACAATAGCTGCGCAGCCAGTCATCTTTCCCACCAGACCGAGGTTGGCAGCCCAGCCGTCCTTGTGTTTTGTGCCGCTGAAAGGTGTCAATGGGAAAGCGCACAGTATTTCGTAGCCTCGTACATCGAGAGATGCTGTTATCAAAGATTTTTGGTGCCCGATACTCGCGGGGTGTGACACCTTGCCTGTCGTGTGGGCACGGATGGCATACGTCGAAGATGGCACAGTTCCTGGAAAACACGACAGAGGGATAATCTCCGTCAGCTGTCGAGCAGAGATATTAAAGACGCCCAATATCCCAGTACCGGTCTGGGACCCTCCTACTCGCCATTAGTACATGTCCCTGAGGTATTCGCGGCAACACTCACCATGATAACTTCCAACCTTCAGCAGCGAGTCATCATCGTACCCCATATACGGGTAGATGGATTTACCCAGCACGCTCGGCCTGAAGATGATAGTCTTGCCCTTTGGCGTGACACCAGTCATCTGCCCAATCAAATCCATGTTGTGCTCCCCCGGGACATCCGTGATGTATATCGGACCGCCACTCACGCATCTCGCCGCAGCATGAAACCCAGAGTAATCGTGTACAGTCTGGAACATGTCCCAGTCCGGCAGGACATTCAGGAACTGCGTGAAGATGCTGTTGTATGCATTAGCCCACACATGCCATGGGTGTGATGCGGGAATTTCAGGGAAGAAGTCGTCCGAGTTGCGCACCAGCAAGGGCGGCCTGTTATGCGGCATCTGAGAATGAAAGAGCGCCTGCGGAACCTGGGACATGCATGAAATAGCCTTGACGCTAAAATGTCGGAATGAGGCCATTGTCCACGCATCCAGATAGGTATTGATGAGGTCACGTCGAACAGATGCGCTAGTCCACGTATCGATCATGAACTGGGCATCCGTCTTGACGCCGTCGATGCCCGCATCGGTCAGGAACCGATAGAAATCGTCGTAAAACCTTGCGACGTCTTCCTTTGCAACGACTGTCATTTTGCCGCCGAGTGGGAGGTTCCGGCGCTTGGAATCCCCGCGGACGACTTCAATAGTCTTGTAGGTCTGGTCAAGTTTGCCGCCAGGCGAGATGCCACCCCAGTAGCCCAAGAGAGCATGCCAAACAGCAATGTGCTGAATGCCCGGGTACTGTTGTCGGATTCGCGAAACCATTGCTTTCAGGCCGTTTGGAAACGCCTTTCCCTCAGCTTCAAACTCGACCCATGCGTACTGGAACTGGCCGTCGCCCTTGTAGTCGATAGACTGCCAGTTATCGTCGATGATAAGACTCGTGATATTGACCTTATCCTCGGCCAACTTCTGCACTGCGTCAAGCACCTTCTGCTCTGTCAACCTTTGCCCGAGTGCGTTCCAGGTACCTTATCAGTGTCAGCCAGATGCCGAGCTGTGCGAGGAAGGGATGCGAACAAAATCCAAGCCCATCATACCAATTCTCTTCCCATTCCGTTTTGACTTGTTCTGTCAGCGACTTCATCTCATTTTCCCATTCGGGGGTTGCTTGTTTCGCTTGCGAGACGAGCGTTCTGGCATGATACATCACAGAGGCAACGGCGTGCTCGAAATCGTTGCTTTCAGACACCAATACCATCAACGTCTCGTCTGAAGCACCGTCGTTGCGTGCCTACACGAATAAGTACTCGTAGCATACGCGTGGATCGAGGTCCTTACATGAACAGCTACGCTGCCTCTTTCGGTGCTGTGCAGAGTAGTCAAGACATTACCGATCCCACTGACCGCAAGAAACACGAGGCTTTTGCCTTGAGAGCTCAAGAAAGAGCACAGAATCGCGTCTTTGTCGAGGGAGAAGTGAGTCTTGCCTTGTCGAGGAGCCAGCCATGGAGACCAAAGGCGTACAATCGCAAACCACCTGCCACGTATCAGCCGCAGTACAGGGGAGCGTACGCTTGAGACGTGTCCCGTGACAACCAGCAGACAGTTCCATGCTTACCTCAAGTATGAGCCCCACGGAGTACCGATCTTAAGATATTTGAACGTGGATGTGTCACCATCAGCTGGAGGAATCGTGACTTCGAGGGACCAGAGCTGGCTTTGAGGCGACTGGCTCATGCGTGATGACACTTTCCATTCGCCATCGAGGTCTGGTATGAGACTCCGCAACGTCTCCGATGTTAGAGACGGGGACGTTGCCATGATGAGGCCATCATATAACCCTTGTTCGTCACGAATCCATCTCCAGGGTTCATCTTTCTCATGGCGGAACTTCAGAGTGAACCGCAACGAGGTTTTGAAGTACAAGGAACACGTAAAGTAGAGCCTGGACATTGAGTTAGGCACATCTTGGAGTGTCTGCGGCCCCAGGCCGACATTGATCCTGCTCAGAACGGACTCGGTCCATTCGGCTCCATCCGAGGATACCCAAAGAGCGACCTCCCAGGATTCTTGCTCCCGATGCTGCGGAATTTCCAGAACCGCCGTGAGGGTTGTTTCGCCGCTTCCGACTGGCGTCACTTGGCCCAGGGGAGGATGGCTTTGCAGTTGAACCTTCATGTCTTCGGGAACAGGCCGTGGAGCAGATCTTTGTTCTGAGATGTATATTTCCTTGAATTCTTTGGCGAAGTCATATTTCTCGACTGGCATTGCTGGTCACGGCGATGCCTTCTGCCTGCACTCCGTACTTCGTACTCCGCAATGAATCCGTGAGGCAGGCTGGTGGTCTCGAGTCCAGCCAAGATCGACGATTCGATTTCAAGGCACAGATGCAAGATTCTTCAGAATGAGAATATGAAGAATGATAGATTATACACCAGGCTTACGTTCATGGGCGGGTACGTAATATGTGTATTTTGTGACTCTGGACTTTGACTGAGCAGAGATGTATGAAGAGGAAGTCGATGACCAGGTGATACTCGTAGTAAGATGCTGCCCAAAGACCGTAGCAAGCGTACCCGGCCCTGGGGCACAAGGGCACTAGTGGTGTTACTAATCGTGGCTTTTCATTGGCTCGAAGTGTGTGAGCTGGGGTGAGGCTAAGCCTCGGAGCTGGTCGGAATGGCAAAAAACTTGACACCTGGGACTTCAGGCCACTAAATTACTCAGGAAAGCTTCTAGCCGAGCGAGATCGAAAGATTTCATTCAAACCACTCAATCCACCTCCGACCCTCCAAACCTCCCTCATGGCGTCCCGCAGACTAGCTTTGAACCTCTCGCAGGGCTTGCGAAACCGTGCTGGTCTGTCGGCCGCCGGTGCCCTGAGACGGGGCTTCGCGACTCCCTCTACCGTCGGCAAGACCCAGACCACGACCCTCAAGAACGGATTGACCGTGAGGACCACCACCACGGGCCCAATTGGCCCCGATATGCACACCGGGATCGTGTTGCTGACTTGTTCGAAATAGGTCGCGACCGAGCACTCACCATGGGCGCAAACGTCGACTGTCGGCATGTGGATTGATGCCGGCTCGAGGGCCGAGACCGACGAGACTAACGGCACCGCGCACTTCCTCGAGCATCTGGCTTTCAAGGTACAAGATACTCAGCGCATTACTATGACGCTGTCGCTAACACAAGGGTTAGGGTACTGCGAAACGATCGCAGCAGCAATTGGAGCTTGAGATCGAGAACATGGGTGGCCACCTGAACGCCTACACCTCGGTAAGCTCCTTACAAGGGAGCGCCGGAAAGCCCGTCTAACAGTTGTGCAGCGCGAGAACACGGTCTACTTTGCCAAAGCCTTCAACTCCGACGTCCCCCAGTGCGTCGACATCCTGTCCGACATTCTCCAGAACTCGAAGCTCGAGGAGTCCGCCATCGAACGTGAGCGCGACGTCATCCTGCGCGAGTCCGAGGAAGTCGAGAAGCAAGTTGAGGAGGTTGTATTTGACCACTTGCACGCCACTGCCTTCCAGCACCAGCCCCTCGGCCGCACCATCTTGGGCCCCCGCCAGAACATCCGCGACATCACCCGGACGGAGCTGGTCAACTACATCAAGAACAACTACACCGCTGACCGCATGGTTCTTGCTGGCGCTGGTGGCATCCCCCACGAGAAGCTGGTTGAGCTGGCCGAGAAGCACTTCTCCGGCCTTCCCGGCAAGGGCCCTGAGAACCACGCCTACGTCCTGTCCAAGCAGAAGGCCGACTTCATTGGCTCTGATGTCCGTGTCCGTGACGACACCATGGGCACGGCCAACGTCGCCATTGCCGTCGAGGGTGTTAGCTGGAACTCGGATGACTACTTCACCGCGCTGGTTACTCAGGCCATTGTTGGCAACTACGACAAGGCCATGGGCAATGCTCCCCACCAGGGCAGCAAGCTCAGCGGTTTTGTTCACAAGCACGAGCTGGCGAACAGCTTCATGAGCTTCTCCACCAGCTACAGCGACACTGGGTAAGTCAATTGGGGAGATGATGTTGCCGGCTGTGTGCTAATGGTGTCTGCAGTCTTTGGGGTATCTACCTGGTCACGGACAACACCACCCGCCTGGACGACCTCGTTCACTTCACCATCCGTGAGTGGATGCGTCTCTGCACCAATGTCAGCGAGGCCGAGGTGGAGCGCGCCAAGGCCCAACTGAAGGCCTCCATCCTCCTGTCTCTCGACGGCACCACCGCCGTTGCCGAGGACATTGGCCGCCAGCTCATCACCACCGGCCGTCGTATGATGCCCAGCGAGATCGAGCGGAAGATCGACGCCATCACCGAGAAGGAGGTCATGGACTTCGCCAACCGAAAGCTCTGGGACAAGGACATTGCCATCAGCGCCGTGGGACGCATTGAGGGATTGTTCGACTACCAGAGACTGAGGAACACCATGAAGCCCAAGTTTTAAGGTAGAGCGAGCCGGCTGGGTTGGCAAAAGCGAGACTCGGGAATAGAGTGTATGAGATACCGTTTTTACAGGCCAAGTGTACCATATAGTAGTTCCACTTTGTTCATACTAGGTACCGTGGAGTCGTGAGAAGTGATTTCTTTTGTATTGTGCTAGGCGACGATGACGAACCCTGAGGAAACTGTGATATTGACATGTCTACTCCGTAGACTCTGGTACCTTGCTTGCATACAGCTTGGTAAGAAGTAGTCTCAGTTCATCGAGCCATGATACTTGCAACCATCATTGGACCCAGAACAAAAGGGGCCCTTTCACCCCCCGTTCTGTGTATGTTGAAAATTGGTCAATCACCTATTCGAAGTGCTACTAGTGGTGACATACGATCTGTTGTGAGAAAGTAGGGGTCGATTCATGTGCAATAAGCGATGCTTTTGACTTCAATAACTACCAGATGTCGTCTGTCGCAAGACCAAGGTATTGAAGCTCATGCCCATGAGCCTGTGAAACGCCGCAAACGCCAGCCAAGTCTCTGCCTTCACCCGGCACATAGCCAGGGATCCTCCAGGTTCACTGGGTTGTAACCGCCTAGCTGTCCTCTGCCATTTCCTCATCCACGTCGTCGCCAAACACGTCATCTACCGTCCCCCCTTCAACTCCCTCACCTCCAACGTCCTCAGGATCTGGCCCTTCTATGCCCTCCATGGCATCTGCCCCATGGGGCTGGTCCTCGTCCTCATCGTCCTCATCGTCCTCATCCCCTTCCCACATGTCCTTCAAGCCCCAACTCGTCCCGCTGAGCACGAATCGCTCGCTAGGTAGACGCACACCCCACTCATTGGGCACGATCTTCGGCAGTGAGGTCTTGTTCCGCTCTCGTGCCAGCTCCTGCATGTACTCCTTGCTTATGCCGCCGCCGGCGCTACCGCCGCGGAACTGGTATGACAACCGAGCGCTTATTGCAAGCTTCACGGCGTTTGCGGTGATAGGGGCCTCGCCGGGGGCGGTCGCGGTCGCGCCAGATGCGGCCGAGGGCTTAGCACCGGCCTGCGTGACATGGGGGTCGCCAGCGAGGTGCAGCGCGTCGCTGAGGATGGAGGAGGTGTGGCGGTAGGCAAAGTCGAGGAGGAGTAGAGGCACCCGTTGTTCATAGGCAGTGACGCCTTGTGAGGTGAGGAGGAGTTCGATGAGTCGCGAATCGCGCGGGCGCGGGTCGGAGGCGGAGGTTGGTTGGGAGGCGGGCTGCACAGCGGGTGGTTGGCTAGCAGCGGTGGTCTGGGTGTTTGGTACGGTCTGTGATGTGCTTGCTGAAGCAGCGGCGACGCCGTTCGTCTGAGGTTGGCTCGATGCCATGTTGAGTCGCGCTGCCAGGTGCTCGCCTCGAGGTGGGAGTTGATTGTAGACCAGGGCACGTTCTGCTCAGGTCGGCGCGCGTCCGACGAGGGATTTGCCTCTGGCTGACGAGTCTTCGAGGGGTTCGGAGCAATTCCAGTGCCAGAGGCACCGAGGCGAAAGAAGTGGTGGTCGCGGCGACGGAAGCTCTTCGAGGGGACTTCTGGTGTTGCAATGCCGCCGATGCGCATGCAGCTGCTGTCGTGGTTGCGATGGTTGGACGGCTCCGGTGACTTTGTTAATCCGATGCGGTGCGTAAAAGAGGTGCATTGACCACAGCTTATTTCCAAGGCCAATGGCACGACCTGAAATGCTGATGTGCTGGATGGAGGGGCAAAAACGCTGCAGGTCTACCCCACCAATATTATCTTCCCGCGAGACGGCTGATGTTGAGTCACTTATTTACCCTTCTCGAACTCTTCTCTCCGTCTAGCTGAAGCATAAGGGCTCTTCTCCTTCATTTTGGGAGACGTTCTATTCAAAATCGACATCTTCCATAATGGAGACGGAACTCCCCTTGCCGTTCCTCGTCAGCGTGGCCATCCCGCCGGGGCTGGCCAACCTGCAGGGCCTGAACCGAGAAGAGGTGTCACTGCTTGGCAACCCGTTCCTGGAGGCCGCCTCCGGGATTCAGGAGAAGCTCTCTCGCTTCTTCAATCGTCACAATTACGAGTTCTGCGCCCATGTGGATGCCACCAGCCTGGCATCGCAGGACGACGTAATTGCCCTCCTGGATCGCGGTGCGCGGAAAGCATTCGTTGCACCCGAGGCCCTGTCAGCATACAGCGACTTCGGCGCCAGGGTTCTCCCCGTCATCTCCAAGCCAGACCTGTCTGCCGCCTCGAAGGACGGCTTGCTTGTCAAGGAATTCGACCCGAAAGCTTCTGGTCTGGAAAAGTTCATTGAACAGGCTCAACTGGCCAAGATCAAGAACCTGTATCTGAAGCCCGTTGCTGGCGCCGACCTGGGCAACTTCATCGAGGTCGCCAAGAAGTGCAACGCCATTCCTATTCTTCCTTCCACCGGACTCACGACGGACAAGTCT
Organism: Tolypocladium tundrense; assembly: GCA_024340025.1. NCBI lineage: Eukaryota > Fungi > Ascomycota > Sordariomycetes > Hypocreales > Ophiocordycipitaceae > Tolypocladium > Tolypocladium tundrense. The sequence goes on from JALHBX010000032.1 coordinate 62,906, forward strand.
GATGCGACGAAATTGCTGCTATCCAAGGTCATTTCGACGTACTGGAGGTCGGACCGTCAGGATGGCCTTGTTCCCACCGTCGTCACCGACGAGGCTGGCGTTGCGCTCGGCCTCGCCTACTCCAGCGATGAGAGCATTCTCGAGGCGTTGAAGACTCAGACCGGAGTTTACCAAAGTCGCAAGAGGGGCCTTTGGATCAAGGGGGCCACTTCCGGCGATACGCAGGAGCTGGTCCGACTTTCCCTGGACTGCGACAGCGACACGCTGAAGTTTGTCGTGAAGCAGAAGGGCCGCTTCTGCCACCTGGAACAGTTTGGGTGCTTCGGAGACTTGAAGGGTATCCCCGCCCTCGAGCAGACGCTGAAGTCAAGGAAGCAGTCGGCCCCCGAGGGCTCTTACACCGCCAGGCTGTTTTCTGATGAGAAGCTGCTCCGGGCTAAGATCATGGAGGAGGCCGAGGAGCTCTGCGATGCCAAGTCGCCCCAGGAAGTTGCCTTTGAGGCTGCCGACTTGATTTACTTTGCACTGACCAAGGCTATCGGCTCCGGCGTGAGCTTGGCTGACATCGAGGCGAACCTGGATGCCAAGGGCCTCAAGGTGACAAGGAGAACGGGCAACGCCAAAGGAAAGTGGGCAGAGAAGGAGGGCATCAAGACCACGGAAGCTGCCCCTGCCAAACCTGCCCCTGCCCCTGCGAAGAAGGCTCCCGAGGGCCGCATCACCATGCAGAGGATCGATTCGACAAATGCAACGGAGGCTGAGCTGCTAGAGAAGCTCAAGCGTCCGTCTCAGAAGTCGCCCGAAGCCATTCTCAAGATTGTCACTCCCATCATCGACGATGTGCGCAAGGGCGGAGACAAGGCCGTGCTGTCGTACACCCACAAGTTTGAGAAGGCGACCTCTTTGACGTCCCCTGTCATCAAGGCGCCGTTCCCCAAGGAGCTGATGCAGCTGGACCCTGAAACCATCAAGGCCATTGACACGTCCTACGAGAACATCTGGAAGTTTCACTCTGCCCAGAAGGAGGAAAAGGCCCTATCCGTCGAGACGATGCCTGGTGTTGTCTGCGGCCGCTTCTCAAGACCCATTGAGAGAGTCGGCTTGTACATTCCCGGTGGCACCGCCGTCTTGCCCAGCACGGCTCTCATGCTGGGCGTGCCGGCCAAGGTCGCTGGCTGCCAGAAGATTGTCCTCGCGTCGCCCCCAAGGGCAGATGGCAAGATCACCCCTGAAATCGTGTACGTCGCCCACAAGGTCGGCGCGGAGAGCATCGTGCTCGCTGGCGGCGCGCAGGCCGTGGCCGCCATGGCCTACGGCACCGAGAGCGTCAGCAAGGTGGACAAGATCCTCGGCCCCGGCAACCAGTTCGTCACCGCGGCCAAGATGCACGTCAGCAACGACACCAACGCCGGCGTGAGCATCGACATGCCCGCCGGCCCGTCGGAGGTGCTCGTCATCGCCGACAAGGACGCCAACCCAGCCTTTGTCGCGTCCGACCTGCTGTCCCAGGCCGAGCACGGCGTCGACAGCCAGGTCATCCTGATCGCCGTGGACCTCACCGAGGCGCAGCTCCAGGCCATCGACGACGAGGTGCACAACCAGGCCATGGCCCTGCCCCGGGTCGATATCGTGCGCGGCGCCATCGCCCACTCCGTCACCGTCACCGTCAAGACCGTCGATGAGGCCATGCGCGTCAGCAACGAGTACGCCCCCGAGCATCTCATCCTGCAGATCAAGGACGCACCGCAGGTCGTCGACAAGGTCATGAACGCCGGCAGCGTCTTCATCGGGGAGTGGACCCCCGAGAGCGTGGGCGACTACTCGGCCGGCGTGAACCACTCGCTGCGTAAGACCCCCTTTCTTTGCCTTTCGCGTGCCCCCATCCCCGCCACACTATCTTGCCAAACTGACTCTCTGAATAGCGACGTACGGCTTCGCCAAGCAGTACTCTGGCGTCAACCTCGGCTCCTTCATGAAGCACATTACCTGCTCCAACCTCACGCCCGAGGGCCTCCAGAACGTCGGCTCGGCTGTCATGCAGCTGGCCAAGGTGGAGGAGCTCGAGGCGCACAGGAGGGCCGTGGAGATTCGCCTCAAGTACATCAATGGACAGTAACAAATTGTTGTAGAACAAAAAGCTTGAAAAAGGTTTTGGGATTTGGGTATTGGCAATTTCGCTCGATAGGGTAGTTATGAATATGACGGCGGTTCAACTTTGACACAGTCCGGATTCCGTGACCACGTATCATTCGAATGGGTTCTCGGTTTCGCTCGCTTCATATGTATATTTTGCATGTACTTCGTACAGACAACATGCGGCCTCACCCAACGTGCAATGCAATGCCAACGCCACGCTATGCCCTCTAAAACTTCCGTCCCATCCAAGCACGTCCCCATCTCCTGCTCTTCTATCACTCTCACATGCTCAAGCTCCGCAATGCAAAAAGAAACCCGGTTTCGAACCTCAAGCCCTCCTTCCACGTCGCCCTCCAAAGAACTCCTCGCTGATTGCATTTACCGAGGTGGCTCGGGCGAGGCCCGAATCTCCACTGGCTCTGCCACCCATTCTGGCTGGGCTTGGATATCGTCTCGCTTAAACTGCTCTTCTTAGCTCACTTTTTGCCGCTCACCCCCAGAGACAAGTGACCAACCCCTGTAATAACCTCGGCCGCGACATCTTCTGCCACGAAATGCGGTTCCGTGGGCTTCGCCTTCGTGATATGCTGGATGGTACGCGCGTCGTCGGCGATTGCGGCTTCGTCTTCGTCTTCGTACTCCTCATCGGTGTCCTCATTGTCCTCTTCGTCAGGTCCTTCGTTGTCGATGCTTTCCATCGAGTTCGTCATTCGATCCTCATCGATGCCTTCATCAACCGATTCCCGCGAGATATAGCTATCTGCAAGCCCGTCACCAATTTCCTCGTCATCATCCTCGGAGTAAGTGCTAGCCTGGTCTGCCGGGGCATCTGGCTCATCGCTCTCACTTGCCGAAAACTCGTCGAGATCCAGAGGATCGTCTCTCCAGTACATGAAGTCGGTATAGTCCTCGCCACCGCCCTTGATCAGCGTTCCAACTGGCGGGAAGTAATGATCCACGACCTCATTGATATTGACGTAGCTCATCTTCAGCTTGTTAAGACTCAGGAGATCAAGAGACACCTCGGAGTTCGAGTTGATGGTGAAAATTCTGGTCCTGGGCACGTCAACGGTTCTGTACGAGATTTGATCCGTAAGTCGGTTTCCAAAGCCGGCGTAGAAGCAAGTGTGATCGGGCCCGTAGAGGTTGCGGATATCCCGAAGGGTGGCCATCTTGAAGACGTGAGGTTTGCGCAAGTAAATTTCTCGGCGCAGGGCCGCCATGGTCCGGTCCGGGGACAGAATTGTAGGTCCAGGAGGCATCTTGTAGCGCTCTTGGACGATGCCGTTGAGATAGGCTCTGGTGGTGTCGGCCTGGCCAACCGACCGAGAGGTTAGATACATGATGTTGTAACCGTTCAAGGAAATGTCGCTGTAGAGCTTTGCGACACCCGAATGAGTCCAGTCTCGGCCGATCATATTCAAGACATGGCCCAAGGCGTCCGATTTGGTGATTGTGCCGTCAATGTCAGAAATGACCACCGGAGTCTCTTCCTTCCAGAGGTACATGTTGGCAGAGCAAGTTGCTCGGTTGACCGTGAAGCTCATGGAGTTTTCACCTGCCTTCAATTCCAATTCCTTCAGCTGGTCGCTAGTCAGTCGCAAGGTTTTGGCATAGTTTCTGTTCGGATCTCCCGCGGGGGCCGACCCGGGTGGCGTTCTGGGGGGGGTGTGCATGCCGGAGGGGCCAGCGTCAGATTCAGAGCGTCGATGCGATGGGACGCGCGGGCCAGCAGTGACATCGCTGCCGTCGCTCTGGTACCCGGGGTCAGATACAGCATCGGCTGCCACAGTGCGTCGGTGGGATTCCAAAGACGATTCTATCGTCTTGTTCATAGCCGCTTTCTTGGCCTCCTCGCTGCTGTAGATCCAGAGATTCCCCTCTTCGTCAAAGCCAAAGAGGGCGCCGATATCATAGTTTCCATCAAGCTCTTCGGAGAGAATCTTTCTGGCGAGAACCTCGGCTCGGAGCATATCTTCTTCGCTGCTCTTGAAGCCAGTCATGTCCAACATGAGATCTCCTGACTCTGTAACTTGAGTTGGGATGTTGGCGGCCGATAGGCCTTTCGAAAGGGCGACGGCTCGCTCGATGGCTTCCTTGGTTGGCAGCGGCGGGGGGCTTCCCGACCTGTCGGACACGTCTACGCCCACGCCATCAGCTGCCCTGGCATCGTCGCGTTCCGACGCTCGAGCAGATTGTCGGAGGACATCGTCGCTGTGTGGTCGCATCAGGGTCAACGACCAGTCGTCGGAAGCGGGTCGGGGTTTTGCCAGAGTCGGAGACGCCGAGAGAGGAGTGATCATGCCTGGGGCCTAGTCAGAACGGAAGTCTACGGTGAACAATGCACAAGGAAATGTCAGAGCATACCATTCTCATCCTGCTGGGCTTGGATGACGGCAGGCTGCGGTCTGAGAGGTCTACCCGGTTCGTCATCCAGCGCGAGGGGCTCGGGATCCGGGAGCCCAGATGTCGAATGCTCCGGCTCCAAGGGCGGGCTGTTCGCAGGCGACACGAGTGGCGACGTCTGCAAGGACTCGGGGATGTTGTCGGTGGTTTCGAAAACGAAGAAGGCCTCGCCGCCTTCGCCCAGCTTCATCGAGTACTCTTGCTTGACGCCATTGACCCTGAACTCGACCTTCTTTTCGTAGGGCCGCAACAGAGAGAACTTGCCGAAGCGGACGTGGAAGGGGGAGCAGGACAGCGAGCCGTCTTCGTGCTCGACGACGATGACATCGATGGCGCCGCTAAGCGTGGCGGGGTTTATGGAGTTCCATGCCGTCGAGACCGAGTCGCTGAGGTTGCGGACGTACTGCATTGTCCTGAGCCGCTTCCACTTCCGTTATGTCGGCAGTGGCGAGGACGGAGCAGGCCGAATACGATGCGCTCGACAATTCGTTGGGTGAGGACGTTGCCGCAGGGCAGAGTAGAGTCGCTGCTCGCTTGGCGATGGTTCGCTTGCTTTCGCGCCTGATCGGCGTTGCAAGGGAGGTGGATGGGCTTGTTGGGATATGCGAGAGGATATGCGAGAGTGAGGCGGCGGGTGGCGGGGATGCAGCGACGGTCCGGAGCTTACACGAGGCGGCGGGGCGAAATCACAACGGCTTGCAGAGCAACGCGTAGGTACGAAGCAGTAGGGTTGGGCAACGCAGCGCAAAAGCAGGCAGGGCAGGGCTCGGCAGGGCGATGTTGGGAAGCGAGACGGGGAGGTGAGGTGAGGTGAGGTGAGGAACAACGCTGTTGGTGGGAGGGAATTGGCGATGATGAGGTGGTGGTGGTTGTTGAGCCGCCATATGGGTCCAACAAAGATGGCTTCCGGCGGCAGCACATGATTCACTCCTTCCCCTGCACGTTGCCGCAGGAATCCGATGGGCGCCGTGTCAGGTGCCAGGTTTCTGTCGGCCGACGTGACAGGTTGGGGGTACGTCCGTGGTACCTTGCCCCAGACGTTTCCAGCCCTCTTTTCGTGCCAACACACCCCGGCGCCGGCCTGCCCGGGGTACTGGGAGGTGCCGGCGACTCGGCGCTGTCGGACCGCGGCCCAAGCCGTCATGTGCTGATGCTGCCGCCAGCCCCGTCGGCAGATCCTTGCTACAGCGCCCTCCAGCGCCTCGCTTGCGCTGGAGTATGCCGCTGACAGACAGGCCTGGGCCAACCCCGGTTCCCCTGTGCAATTGATGTCATCGTCGGCCACGGGCTCACGGCCGAAGACCCCGCGTCGCGCTCGTCAATCGTCTCTCAGCCTCGAACGCGCCGGTATCCAGAAAGGCTTCAATTCGCTGCTGCCTCGGCCGGGTCGTGGGTGGAAACGGTCGGGCTTTTTTTGCCTCCATCGCCAATCAAACGGCGGCCGATGGAAATCATGCACCTGGGCCGGATCGGACGAGTGCCTCAAAGCGGGAGATGCCTCTGGGCCGGCGGACGCTAATGTGCGAGGCGATCGAGGGAGCGCCACACCGAATGGATGGTTTTTCTGGGCATGGATTTCATGCGTTGACTTGCTTGGCGGCTGGAATTGGCAACATTCACAACGGCCGTCGTGCCATCGTGGCCGTGTCCAGGCCATCTGAAACAGAAGATGGACTCACATCCTAGGTAGCAGGCCGCTGGATTCCATCGCCTCATCCCTCGTCAGCTTCGTACACTCATCCATTCGCGCGCTCATTCCCATGTGCGTCCATTCGTCCAGTGTCCATTCTAGTGTCCATTCGCGATGCAGGCTCTTCTCGTATTGTCCCACTGAGGAGCGGTTGTCGGGTCGTGCTGGCGTCTGAGGAGCCCGGCGCGATCCATCATTTCCAGCCTCCCCTGGAATGAGCAGATCGGGGGACTCGGACCACAGCAACGCGTGCTGGCGATGCGTCTCGAGGTGGCTCGGTACCGTCCGTCTGTCAACTCTGCAGCGGCCGCACAACGAGATCGACCAACCCAGGGCTTTGCACGGGCTTCTTCATCCCGCCCGGTGCATTTCACCGGTGCCTTCCCGCGCCAGCGCCTGCACTGGCCTGCACTAACACGCACTGCCGTTTGCCGCACTCCAGCGCCCGCCAATCGATTCGCTGCATTTGCTTTACTGGGGGTCACACCTCCATCTCCAACAAGCGCAGCCCTGCCATCCACGTCCCATCCTCCCATTCAGCCTTTTCTCCCTTCTCCAAGCTTGCCATCTACCGGCATCCCGCGAACCAGGCCCGGCACTTGCTCCTCTCGTCCTGTCGTTTCCCCCCGGCAGCGCTGCGAGAGTTGAGAACATGTCATGGGAGCTCCCGACCCTGACCATCACCTGTGTCAGCATCTTCGGCCTCTGGTGGTTCCTTAACCGCCACTCAGCCAACCCGGGCTCTGCCAAAGCCCACGCTGGCGTCACCGGCTTTGCCGTGCTCCTCGACTATCGCAAGGCCGCCCTGCGCCTGTGCGAATCCTCTTATCACTCCGTCATCAATGCCACGCCTGTTCAGCAGTTCAAGATGGCCTTGACGCTCGGCGCCGTCGTCTGGTGAGTCGCCCTTTTCTCGACGCTGCACGTGGCTTCGCTCGCTTGGCTTGGGAGGACTCGCCGCTGTCGGACCTGTCCTGCTTGCCCTCTCCTGACCACTCGCTGACCCCGTCTCAAGGCTACTCCATCGCTCATGGCAGACGCTCTGGAAGCCCGTCCCAGAGCTAGTCAGCATCCTCGGCGTCGACATTCCCCAGGCCCCCGATGTCTGCCTCGCCGGCATTGGAGCTGATTCCGCGACCCTCAGCTGGACCAGGCCCGCTTCAAATCGTCCCGTACAAAAGTATTTAATACAAGTAAATGGAGTACACGGTGAGTACACCGATTGAAGTCTGCTTAGCTGTGGCAAGCAAATACGCCTTTGAGAGAGTTGGGATCGTCTAACAGTTCGATTCATAGTGGGAGATTCGCCGGGCAATGAGACCGCCATCACAGTCACCGGGCTAAAGCCAAATCACTTTTATAATCTACGGGTCGTCGCCGTTGGGCCGAACAACTTTCGCGCGGGCAGTCCCTTCATACGCCTTCGGACGTTCGGCAAGGATGGACGGCCTCAGCTCGGAAACTCGCGACTGCCCACCAGTTTCGTCGATCCTGATCACCCCCGTGGCGAAAGCGGCGACGAGAGCGACAATTCCGACAAGCCCGCCTCTTCGTTGCCCGCGGTGGAAGCCGCGCCGGTGCTGGACAACAACTCGACGGCGCCCCGTGACTCCGTGGTCACTATCCCCGGCCAGCGTCGAAACACCGTCAATCGTCGACATTCTCCTTCAGTGGCGAGTGCTGATCAGCCGCAAATAAGGCCACCCACGTCTTCCGAGCCAGAAATGTCTCTGGCTGAGCTCAATGAGAAGTTTGAAGGGATTCGGAAAGAAATTGACGACACGCTCGCACTCTACGCCAAGGACGAATTGGAATCTCAACAGCAAGAGGACGAGTTGAGGAGAGACAAGGATCGCAAGAGGCAGATCCTCAAAGAGAAGGAAGAGCAGACGACGCAGCTGAAAGCCATGATACGAACAACCATGGAGCAAATGCGTGCCGCGGAGAAGGAGCGGGCAAAAAAGGAACAGCAGTTGAAGGACAAGGAGACTAAGAAGGCCAAGATCCGAGACACGATTGCAAAGTTCGACAACGAAGCGGGTAGGATGAAGAGGGAGCGCGAAGGCTTCGAAGACCAGAAGACAGAGCTGGCAGAAAACCGAGATCGTGACGTTGACAAGCTCGATGAGGACAATGCCGAGCTTCAAGACAACTGCGCCACGCTCGAGGCGGAACTGAAGGACAAGGGGAAGCAGCTCCAGGATCTCAAAGCAACGAGGGAGCAACTGCCCGGTGCGGATGACGAGCCGTGGAAGGAGGAGGACCTGAGAATCCGACGAGAGTGGGAGTTCAAACGGAGAGATATCCACAACCGGCTGGTTGCCGAGACTAAGAACGGGCATATCTTGGGCCAACAAATCCGCGCTCTCAGCGAGCAACTGAGCATACAGCAGCAGGCCGGTCTTGCCTTTTATAACCAGCCCGGCTCTTCGAGCATGGACTTTGATTCATCGCCGACAGTTCAACCCAAGCGCCTGAGCCACCACAGCAATTCGCTGTCCAACGCAAATCTACCTTCGCCGGACCGGGTACCTCCCATGGAGTCCAACTTCCAGGGGACAGCGGGATTTGGCAGCATCGGCTTCGCCCCTGGACTCTTCATGGACGTAACAGCAGACGGTACCCATGAGCCGCAGACGGAAGCCGAACTCAAGGCGGCCGGTGGGCCGTTGAGTCCGTCCGCCCAGACCCTTCTGCCCTCCAACATCTTTGAAGAGAGTGAGGAGGCGGATCCGATGGAGCAGCATAGCCCTCTCTTGCCAGAGCCGATAACCGCTGGCGAGGAAGGCCCGCAATCCCCGGCATCCTCGACCATGTCCTTTAACGTTTTCTCGAGCCCACACGGTTCTGCGCAAAATCTGCCTTTTCCCCAGTACATGGACAACAGCGACAGGAATTCACTGCATCTGAACTCGTCACCTGCTGCGCCCCCGGCCACTGGCCATAAGATCGCCAGCTTCCTTTCAACTTTTCAGCGCGGCCGAGGGGCAAAGACGTCGGACGAGGGTGGTCCTCCAATAGGCAGCCTGAAGCCAGGACAGAGTCAGTCATTTCCCACTGTAACCGACGAGACTGAGGTCCTGGCAAGCAGGCGCCGGCTCAACTTTTCATCGTGGATGGGCCGTAACTCCATGGGACCCGATGGTGTTCCTTCAGGCCACATTGGACCATCCAACCCGTTCTCAGCCCTACGACTGAACCCGCTCAAGGGCTCACCGACCGCTGTGCTCTCGGAACGAGACCGTAGGCTTTCTAGGCCCTCATCGATTGCGTCCACAGATCTTCCACGACCGTCAACGGATAGCGGTTCGATATGGGGAGCCCCAGGTGATAGTCTGGGATTGGGCAAGAATCGCCTATGGTCTCCTAGCGATGGCCGATGGCCGTCTCGGAATGGCTCCAGACGGCCGTCGCTCCAAGGCTCCAACGCCTTGACAACTACTCTGGCGTCTGCAGATGACGAGATCTTGGATGAGGAGGACTTACTGAACCCCGAAACGTTACCAAGCCAAGTAGGAGTCATCGGGTCCCGTCCACCCGGCATTTCTAAGTCGATGAGCCAACGCCTCAATCCCGCCGCCCCTACGTTCATGGGACACATCTTCAGGAAGGATAGGGACAAGGACAAGGAGGCCGGCGTGGACAAGGAGAGGGCCAAAGGAAAGGACAAAGACCGAGGCAAGGACAAGGCCAGGGAAGACAAGGCTAAGGGCTTACACTTGACAACTACAACCCCGAGCATCGAGCTGCCGGCGAGCCTTGACGATTCGCCCTCGGACTCACGAGTATCGCGGGACACATACTCTGTTCACACCCAAACCTCGGTGTCCGAGTCACATGAATCACTGCAGCTGGATTCTACGGTGTCGAACGCTACCTCAGACATCAATTCGGCCTCTACCTCGAACTTGAAGGACCCTGAAAACGTGGTCAGGAAGCTGTTTCGGAAAGGGAGTTCCAGCAAATTCAGCCTGTCGTCGAGGCTGGGGAAGGACTCGGGTCTATTTAAGAAGGGCCCGAGCAGCGCCACCAACTCGGACAAGAACATGTCGGCGGAGCATCGGTCGAGCATTGGCGATTTGGACGATCTCGGGGAAGATGTTGCGGTGCTGGGGCGCAGTTATGACAGCATGGCCAGCAGCCCGTCCCTCGGTCCCTCCAAGTCAAAGGAGGGCAGGGAAGTGGGGCGGATGAGCTCGTGGCGCTTCTCCATGTCTTCTATAAAGAAGAAGGGCAAGGAAACTCCAGTCAGGGAGAAGGAGAGTTTGGAAATGGACCGGGCGCCGGATGAGGAATGATGCTTGGAGTACCTTGCTGGCAGGGAAGCGGCAAATAGGCAGTACAAGGCCGTACAAGGCCGTACAAGGCAGCAATAGTTGCGCTGCAGCAAACAAGTGGCACTTTCACCCCTTTAGAGCTTGTTCGTGAATATCTATGTGATAAGTGGACAGTTGTCTCCCCCAGGTAAACTGTCACCAAATCTGATTCTTCACCCGACGAGGAGATGCCTTTCTACTATGCCCCAAGCCTGTGGTGCATACGTAGGCGTAATGTAGGCGTAATGAACCGGCCAAGATGTTCATTGACAGAAACATCTTGAGAGAAGCCAAATAAGGCAGATGCTGCGATAAACGTCCACCGAAGACGTTCCAAATATAGGGTAGGCTGGGAGGGCATTTGTCGCCATGCGCCACAACGGGACCCACCTTTCCATTCAGGCCGTCGCTGGCGCAAGATGACAGGTGCCTCGCAAGGTCCTGGTAGCTTGAAGTTCACAATGCACGGCGGGAAGCATCTTCTTTTGCGACAGGCAGCAGCATATTGCGAGTAGAGCTATTGCACGGCCGGCTTTGGCTGGCCCCATCCGTCCGAGACGATGAACGGAGGCATGGGGGAGGCTTCGTCCATGGACGCAGGTAAGGCGCCTCCGCCGAGAGTCGAGCAGTTGCGACACTGACCCCTGGAAACAGTCGACTACGATCCCATGGCACATCTCAACCTGCTCTTCTCCCACCCATCGACCGTATCGTCAATAAGCCAAGTCTCGCAAACACTGAAGGCCCGCCAGAATGAATTGTCGAGCGAAATCGACAGCCTCGAGCTGGCGCAGGCCTACAAGCCCGACTCGAGCCTCGAGAGGATGCAGTCGGCCCAGACCGAGCTGGCGCAGCTGTTCCGCAAGATCGAGACGGTACGGTCGCGCGCGATAGAGACAGAGCAGAACATCACGTCGATGACGGCGGACATCAAGCGACTAGATGGCACAAAGCGGAACCTGACGCTCAGCATGACGGCCTTGAAGCGCCTGCAGATGCTGACGACAGCGTACGAGCAGCTCAGGGGGCTGGCGAAGACGCGGCAGTACCGGGAGTGCGCGGGCCTGCTGCAGGCGGTGCTGCAGCTGATGAAGCACTTCAACAGCTACAGGAGCATCGAGCAGATTGCGACGCTGAGCCGCGAGGTCTCGGAGCTGCAGCGCGAACTCCTGGAGCAGGTATGCGAGGACTTTGAGATGGCATTCGCCAAAGGCGAGGTCTCCGCCAAGAAGGGCGTGCTGGTGGAGGCCTGCCATGTAATGGATGCCTTGGGAGACTCGGCGAAATCTCGACTCATCAACTGGTACATCAATACGGAGCTGCGGGAGTATCGACAGGTCTTCCGGGGCAACGATGAGGCGGGGAGCTTGGACAACATCGGGCGACGATACTCGTGGTTCAGGCGAACGGTGAAGACGCACGAGGACGAACACGCCATGATCTTCCCTCCCTACTGGCGGGTGAACGAACTGCTGGCAACGGCCTTTTGTGACGGGACGCGCGACGATTTCAAGGGCATACTGGAGCGAAGCATGCGGCGTGCAGACGGCAACAAGGTCGACGTCAACCTGCTGCTCAGCTGCCTGCAAGAGACGCTCGACTTTGAGCAGAGCCTGGAGAAGCGCTTCTCAAACGAGCCGCGAGCGAGCATCGATACGCTCAGCTCGACGGAGGAGAAGACGCACAGTTTCAACGGGCTCATCTCGGTCGCCTTCGAGCCGTATCTCAGCCTGTGGGTGGAATCCCAGGACAAGCAGCTGGCGGCTATGATGCCCAAGTACCGCACCCAGCCGCCCATCCCGCCAGACGAGGAATTCTCACCACAGGCTGTCATGACGTCGGCCATTGAGCTGTTCCACTTCTACAAGCTCACGCTGTCGCAATGCGCGAAGCTGTCTACCAGCGAGCGCTTGTTGGATCTTTCGAAGACGCTGGCAAAGTATCTGGACGAGTACGCACAGCAAGTGCTGCTTCACAAGCTGCAGGCCGGCGGACAGCACGGCCCGTCCGTCCAAGACGCAGTGCTGGTGCTGAACACGGCGGACTTTTGGCACCTCAACACGAACCAACTGGAGGAGAATATCAAGAAGCGCATCGATAGCGACCTCGTGCCCTCGGTGGACCTCTCGTCGCAGTCAGACGCCTTTCTGGGAGTGGCAAGTGCGGCGGTGCTGGCACTGGTGCACATCGTGGAGCTGGACTGCGAGGGTATCTGGCGAGAGATGAAGAACACCAACTGGAGCACCATGGACAGCGCGGGCGACCAGAGCTCCTATGTGGGAGAACTGGTGAGGCACGTCAACGGCAAGACGGAGGAGATTCTGGGCGTAGTGGCAAAGCAGCAGTACGCGAGGGCCTTCTGCGACAACCTCGTGGAGCATCTGGCGACGGGCTACGTCAACAGCATTGTGCAGTGCCGGCCCATCTCGGAGACCGGCGCACAACAGGTAGGTCACATTGGCATTCTCGTTTCGAGAGAGGAGCGAGGCAGCTGCTGACATCTCCTGCAGATGCTCGTTGACAAGTATGCTCTCACAAAGTCGTTTGGAAGCCTGATGACACACCACAACCCGTCTCCAAACCAGCAGCCGCCGCCGTCGGGCTTCGTGAGGAGGGTCGAGCACTCGATGAACCGGATGGACCCGCTGCTCAAGACACTACAAGTGCGGGCATCGCCGCCAGAAGGACTCGTACAGGCCTACCTCATCCACATCGGGGACCGCTCCGACAGCAACTTCAAGAAGATCCTGGAACTCAAGGGGGTGCGCAAGCAAGACCAGGCACACCTCATCGAGCTCTTCGGCATCCACCGGGAGGGCAGCGCCAACGACAAGCTGGTGCAGAGCTCGCCGCTCCTGACGCCGCTGATGACGGGCTCCAGCCTGGGCGGCGGCGGCGGCGTCGGCACGGGGCTCGGGGTGATGAACCCGACGGCGGCGCTGAGCGCGGCCTCGGCGACGACGCGATTCGACGCCGGGTCGCTGGGGGAGAAGCTGCTCAGCGCGGCGCGGGATATCGGGACGAGCAGCGGGGCGGATCGCGGAGGGCCGAGCGGCTCGGAGAAGGCGACCATCAACGAGAACCTGCGCAACTTTGGCAAGTTCTTCAAGAAGGACTTTGGGGGGCTCGGCGCGCGGTTCGGGAAGCGGGACGGCAGCGTCGGGGCCGAGGAGGGACACCGGTAGATGCGACTCGCAGTGCCGTCACGGGAGTGATGGATGTTGCCGACGAGCCGAGGACATATGGCTGCTATTGTTCATTGTGACGCGTTGGTGCGAATACTACAATACGAGCTACATGTTACGGCATTCATGGAAGAGTACGACGATACAAATAGGATCAATGCGAATGAGTACGTAGATCCCATCTCTCGTGAACCGCGATGTCGGCATCAACTGCCGCGTCCCTTGATGGAGACATCACATGAGGGTTAGTCGGATTAGTCAACGGAAGAGGCCATAGCCGATGGCGCAACCGATTACGACCACCAGAGAAACATCGGCAGCTTAGAAATCGATATCCATAATTCCAAATTCCATAGTACCCCGTAAGTCGTGGCGTTGAAGCGCAGCACCAGCCAGCCCTATATAGTCCGCGTAGAGTAGCGCATTGTCGTGGTGGTCCATTCGGGGCTCTCAACGCCGAACGCCGTTCCGCTCCCCTTTTTCTTTCAACCACCCCGCCATTGCGACTTCGCCAAGTTCGGACACGCGCAAACCACACGACACGACATACGCACACGAGGCACGCGAACGACGAACGAACCGCTTCTACACACGCGCCCACACGACCCCAGGCAGAAGACAAAGCCGCCAAACTGTCCGCCTCACGGTTCGCGCGGACGCTCAGATCGAGTGCTGGGCTATCGGTTGCGGCTGCGGCGACGGCGTTCCAGAAGACCAGCGTCCCGCCAAAGGAGCTCGGAGTGAGGAGAATGCATAGCAAGGTTGTCAGTATGTCGCCGCCGCCGCCGCATGCGAGGGGTGCGAGACGGGAGGAGCACGAACGCTGACGGGCGCAGTCATCGGGTCCGGGCCCGCGGCCCATACCGCGGCCGTGTACCTGTCCAGGGCGGAGCTGAAGCGTGAGTGTCTCCCGGATGGAAGCCTGGGCCAGCCGTGACGCTGACTCGGAGACGCAGCCGTCCTGTACGAGGGCTTCATGGCCAACGGCACGGCGGCGGGAGGCCAATTGACGACGACGACCGAAGTGGAAAACTACCCCGGCTTCCCCAAGGGCATCATGGGCCAGGAACTGATGGTGAGCTCCCCCCTCCACCTCCCCTTGCCATGCGGCATCGCGCGGCGGCCGCTCACACGCGCGCGTCGCAGGACAACATGCGCGCCCAGTCGGAGCGCTTCGGCACGGAGATCATCACCGACACCGTCACCAAGCTCGACCTCTCGGCGCGGCCCTTCCGCTACAGCACCGAGTTCAACCCGGACGAGACGCACACGGCCGACGCCGTCATCGTCGCCACGGGCGCCTCGGCGCGCCGCCTCAACCTCCCCGGCGAGGACAAGTACTGGCAGAACGGCGTCTCGGCCTGCGCCGTGTGCGACGGCGCCGTGCCCATCTTCCGCAACAAGCCGCTCTTCGTCATCGGCGGCGGCGACTCGGCCGCCGAGGAGGCCACGTTCCTGACAAAGTACGCCTCGCACGTCACCGTCCTCGTGCGCCGCGACGTCCTCCGCGCCAGCAAGACCATGGCCACGCGCCTGCTCGCCAACAAGAAGGTCACGGTGCGCTTCCGCAGCCACGCCACCGAGGTGCGCGGCGGCGCCGACGGCCTCATGAGCCACCTCGTCGTGCGCGACGACGCCACCGGCAAGGACGAGGTCCTCGAGGCCAACGGCCTGTTCTACGCCATCGGCCACGACCCGGCCACGGCGCTCGTCAAGGGCCAGGTCGACATGGACGAGGACGGCTACATCAAGACCGTCCCCGGCACGACCCAGACGAGCGTCGACGGCGTCTTTGCCGCCGGCGACGTGCAGGACAAGCGCTACCGCCAGGCCATTACCAGCGCTGGTATGTTTCTCCCCTTGGACTGACTTCTGACTTGCGGCTGCTGACTGGCTCGCAGGTACTGGGTGCATGGCTGCTCTCGAGGCGGAAAAGTTCCTCGTCGAGCAGGAGGACTAGATGGGGGGAGCAGGAAAGAAGAAAGTATAGAGGCATTTAGATGCAGCCCATAGACAAGACTTGGCTTGTGAATATAAAGTCACATACATCATCATGTAGAGAAGACGTGTCCGAATCGCAAGTAATCTGCTGTCTTGACAGTAGTCACCGTATTAGTGTGCTCCTAATTGCTCTCACGCTCATCTAATGCGAACCCGTCCCATGTCTCTCGCTCGCCGACTGTCCGTGGGGCAGTCCTTACTGGCTAGATCCCATATGTAAAATAAGACATACATTCATCCTTCCCTGTACCCGCGCAGTAAACGCCAACAAAGCAATGCTCGTAAGGCTCTCCTCGAAACCACTTTTAATCCCGCTCCAGCACAGCGGGAGCAGTGATGCTGGTGCCCTTGAGCTTCTCGAGGCCCTCGCCGCCCTGTGAAATCGTTATTAGCATCGGAGCAGGTATGCGTAGCTGCGAGGGAATAGACTCACGTAGCTGATGAGGGGCGACACCTCGACACCGCCCTCGGCCACGACCGTGGCTCCGGCCTCCTGTGCCCAGCGCTGCCCCTGGGCCATGATATCGCGCTTGCTGGTATCCGGGTCGTCTTCGCCTTTGCCCCGGGCGTTCTTCAGCGGCGAGAACTCGTCCTCGCGGCGGACCTCCATGCAGGCAAACTTGTCCAGCGACAGCAGGGGGAAGACGTCAAAGACGAACTGCTCCAGCTTGATGCCGTTGGGGGCCTCGGGCTTGACCGTCTCGCCGGACTTGAGGTCGATGGTGGGGATCTTCTTGCGGGCGACGTGGTGCGGCAGCTTGTGGGCCCACTGGGGGATGGACTCGAGGAAGCGGAAGGAGTAGTAGTGGTTGACGATGTTGGCGGCGCGGAACTTGAGGACGCCGGCGTGCCTGGGGTCCTCGGCCTCGGCGGTGGCCTGGTCGATCTCGGAGTACTCGACGACGTCGGGCTTGCCGTTCTTGGACAGGATCAGGCCGACCGACTCGGTGGCGTTGCGCTTGCGGACGACCTTGGTGGCGATGTCCACGTCCAGCGAGGCCGAGAAGCCGATGAAGACGGGGTCGGCGACCTTGACGAGGCAGTTGTCGACGCAGTAGGCGTGGATGTGCTGGATGCCGCGCTTGCGCATGTCGTCGAGCACGCCCGACAGGATCAGGGCCTGGTAGATGCCGCCGTTGCCGTCAGGGGCCACGGCCACCTTGTCCTTGGTCTCGAGCAGGATCTTGCCGTCGTTGGAGATGCAGGGCAGGACGCCCTGTTCGAAGATGCTGACGTTGGCGCTGTCGAGGCCAAAGTACTTGTTCTCCTGGAAGAACTGGCGCGTCGGCTCGCGGGTCGGGCCGCTGGTCATGACGTACCAGGGCACGACGGCGGAGCTGCCGCCGACCTTGCTGGCGGCCAGCTCCTGGATCTTGCGGATGCGCTCGGCCTGGATCTGGAAGAGCGACTTGCGGGAGGGCAGGCCGATGTCGTAGCAGCCCTTGGGCGCGGAGCTGCCGAGGCGGGTGCCCTGGCCGCCGGCCATGAGGACAACGGCGACCTTGTTCTGGCCGATGAGGTCCAGGCCGGAGGCGTACCACCTGCTGATGTCGTCGGGGCTGGAGTCGAGGATGCTGGCTGTGGCGGAGTCGGGCAGCGGCTCGAGCGTGTCAGGGGTATGTTCCGTCTCCGCCGGGCTGAGGGCTCGCGTGGCGATGTCGTTGATGTGGGCCGGGTCGAACTGGGAGAGCTGCTCGAACAGGGCGCCCCTTTCGTCGCTGCCGAGCGAGTCGTAGAAGGTCAGGACGTGGTCCTGGCCAGCCTTGGTGTACCGCTCCCGCAGGCCGGCGAGGGCCTCGGGGGACGGCTCGGCAGGGGCCCCGGACGAGGGCTTGGAGCCGATGTGCAGGATTTCCTTGACCTTGTCCATGGCGAGAGCTTTCAGGAGTTGCTAGGAGGACAGCGGCGGGGTTGAGAGACGGCGACGGAGGAGGCGTGAGCTGGTCGGTGGTCAATTGGGATCAAAGGACCTGGGTATCCGGGAGAGAAGGGGTGAATATGGGAGAGGTGAATATGGGGGAGAGAGAGGAGAGACGACGGCGGTGGTGGTGGCTGCCCGTTATAAGTAAACAGGCTGACGTCGTTGGACCCGAGTTGCTGAGCTTGCACCTCGTTTCCAGTGGAGGGGCAGCAACCCAGGTGCAGCTCGGCGGCACAGGGGGCGCTTCCAGGGGCCAGCTGCCCCGCCCACCCCCTAAGGTTTCGATGGCTCGAACTGCCTCTGGCCCACCAGCGACGCGGCTCTCTTCTCGCCCAATCTCATCGCCTGGCATCACCCACGGCAGACGAGCCCATTGTCTAGCGCCGTCTGGGCTGAGACAAAGCCACCGGCGCCGTCTGAACTGCCTCGAAGAGCCGTGACTGTGATTTCAACGCCCTCGTGAATGCAGCGGCAGGACTGGATTCACTGCTACGGAGTACAGACGCAAGACGTCGACCCCCTTCCAAACACCAGCCAAACCGCCTCGTATCCAGCTCCGGTGTTGACGTCGTGCCAACCGGCTACGGGGAGATCGTCTCCCGGGTGGATCCTCACTGGGCAACCAACGGGGCCCTGAAAAGCATGCATGGATGCCGTGCGCAGTGAGGCGGAGGCTGAGATGGAGTCCCTGCGCTGCGCTGCACTTTTCTCACTCGGCGCCTGAAGCCAGAGGGTTGGAGGCGCAGCAAATTGGGCGCGCTCAAAATAGCATCACCCCCGATGCCTGAAGATGACGAGCCGAATTGACTCCGTACGGGTACTGGGAGCGGATGTAGCAACGGCTGTTGGTTGGAGATGACGTTGAACAAGTCCAACGGCGACTCGGTGAGCGGCTCTTGAATCTCAGCCACATTAAGCCCGCATGACTGTACCTGGCCTCATCTCAGCCTCAGCTGTGAATATACTGCTGGGGTACCAAGTGAGCTGTATAGACAACCAGCAGAGCGGTCAGGGGCTCCAAACCGGTGAACGAATCTACTACACATTGGATATACTCCAGGCTTGGGTTAATATACACGGTATCGACCTAATTCCTTTGGTCTCTCCTTCACGGTCATGGATCGAAATCTGTGACACCACCCCCCTCGTGTGAAGGCCATCCACCACGAACCCTCGCGACACCATATTCACCTTGCCCTCGATGGCATCACCTCCGGATCAGCAGCCGATGGAAGGACACAGAGAAGCTGCCCCGCGTCAGCCCGCGACGTTCAAGGGCCGGCTCCAGCTCGACGACTTCAAGTACAGCGCCCCGGACACGCCCCCCCGTCGAAACCCCCGACGGAGCGCAACCTCAGCGGTCGTCGCCGCACCCATCACCAACACCGCCATCACCGCCGCCGAGCCGTCTCGAGCATCTCCGCGAGAGCGCTCGACCTCCCGCAAGCGCTCTTCCACCCCGTCCTCCCCGGCAAAGGGCACGAAGCGCAAGCGCCCCAGCGCCGGCTACGCTCCGCCCTCGACCTACGCCCACCTCCCCCTGCTGCCCGACGCCATCGCGCCCAACCTGCTCGTCCTCTTCGTCGGCCTCAACCCAGGCATACAGACGGCTCGTACGGGACACGCCTACGCCCACCCCTCCAACCTCTTCTGGAAGCTGCTCTTCTCCAGCGGCGTCACGCCCCGGCCCTGCCGCGCCGACGAGGACCGCCAGATGCCGGCGCTGTACTCGCTCGGGCTGACCAACATCGTCGCCCGCCCGAGCCGCAACGGCGCCGAGCTCAGCAAGCGCGAGATGGACGACGGCGTGGCGCTGCTCGAGGACAAGGCCCGCACCTGGCGGCCCGAGAGCATGTGCGTCGTGGGGAAGAGCATCTGGGAGAGCATCTGGCGCGTGCGCCACGGCGGGCGGCCCGTCGGCAAGGCGTTTCGGTATGGCTGGCAGGACGAGGGGGAGAACATGGGCGTGATCGAGGGAGAGTGGCCGGGCGCGAGCGTCTTTGTGGCGAGCAGCACGAGTGGCCTCGCGGCAGCGCTGTCGCCCGCCGAAAAGCAGGCGATTTGGGATGAGCTGGGGGCCTGGGTCAAGATGAGGCGGGCCGAGAGGGAGATACAGGCCGAGAGGGAGATACAGGCCGAAAGGGAGACAGAAGCCGAGGAGGAGGAGGGGGAGGAGGAGGAGGAGGAGCAAGAATCATGATGTTCCTACTTGAAAGCACACATATAAGCAAGCGTTGTCATACTCATTACGACGTCACGCCGGATACAATCGTCGGGAGGTTATGCCTGTACATTCGCATTTATTCAAGTCTACCAAGTACATACTTCCTTGCACTGTTTTTTGTCTCGTGTCAACTTCCTACCCGTCCTGATCGCAGATGAAAAGCTCATCTCTCCCGACTCCGTACGCCATATCCCCCCTCGCGCCGTCCAGGCTCTTCGCTTACTTGCACCGCTTCTCGACCACGCCGGGGCCGTTCTCCTCGTATTCCTTCCGCGATATCCACATCTGGTGGAAGGTGCCCAAGCTGGCCAGGATGCTGCCGCCGATCCAGGCGCCGAATCGCCGCTCGCTCGTCAGACCGGCTGCGTGGATCTTGACCTTCAAGCCGGGGTACATGGCCGCCAGCTCGTTGTTGAGGCGGTCGTTGAATCCGTTGATGAGACTGGTGCTACCGGTGACGACCACGTTGGCGAGCAGATTGCCGCGCAGGTCCACGTCGACGGCACCGAGCGCCGCGCGGATGAGCTCCGGGATCGTCTGGGCCTTGGTGAGGCGCTCCGACTCCGGCACGGGGTATCCAGCGTTCTCGTCCCACATGCCCTCCGTGACCTTGAACCGTTGCTCGCGCCACATCTGGTTGTAGCCGTCGGGCATCTCAAACACCCGGCCGGGCTGTGTCTTGACGTAGTCCTCGTTTCCTGGCGCGCTGTACCGGCCTGGTCCGCGCCACACCTCTACCACTGACTCTTTGAACTCGGTCAACACGCGTTCGTCCTCGTAAGCGCGGAAGGAGTCGCCGATCTCGTAGGAGAATTTTCGCAGCCGTGCCTGGGCGGGCATGCCGGCATCCACTGGCGACTTGTGCTCAACCATAAAGGTCGGAACCAGGTTGACCTTGGGCTCGGACGTCTCCCACATGTTGCGAAGCTGTGACGACAGCCACAGGCCACCGACGGGGGAGCGCTGAATAGATCGCTTGAGAACCAATCCGTCGTGAATAGCCGTGACGGAGGTGTTGGATCCGCCGATGTCGATGACCAGGGCGGTCGCCTTTCCGGCGGCAAAGGCAGAGAGGACCGGCGTGCGGCTCAACCAGAAGGCAGGGCATCCCCAGTTCTCCATGATGATCTCGATGGCCTTTTCTCTCGCCTTTGGCGTGTTCCAGGGCGCCTCAGTCATCAGCAGCGGGTTCTCCTGCAGCGGTTTCTCTTGGGCCTCGGCCTCCTCCATGGCCACGTCTCCCTCGACGTCCTGCTCCTTGACGTCGTCATTCAGGCCGTTCTTGGATGGCGGTGTCGCTCGCTCTGGTTGCAGACGCTTAATCAACATGTGTTCCCAGATCTTTCCTGCGACATCCCAGTCCTCGACGACGCTGTCCTTGTTCATGTAGTTGCGGACCTCGAAGTCGGCGCGCGGGATGAGGCACTCGTCGCCAAAGACGTCTCGCTCCGGGTCGCTGGTGAAGTGGCCGTAGAAGGAGGGGAGGATCGACTTGGGGACATCTTCGCCGGCGAAGCCTGCACGGGTGTTGCAGTACCCGGGGTCAAGGACAAGGGCAGAGACCTCATCTGGACTGATTGTTAGCCGGCGTAGACCCAAGACCTCCGCGACACATCACGAGGGAGGACGGGAGTGGGAGACGCACCTCCGCCATAGATGTCGGTAGGCTGCGCCGACGTGGGCAGGGGCTGCTGAGCCATGGCTGTGCTTGTACGGCGATCGTGACGAGCAGTCGAAGCCCCAGTTAATTGATGTTTCGTGCAAGTGATGGAGTTGCTCGAGGTGGTGTCGCGTCGGAGCAAATTTCCAGCCTGGTGGTCGGTGGTTGGTGATTCGCCTGAGCAGCTCCAGCGTCGCGAGCGGAGCTAAACCGGGTTGGCGAGGCTGACACTGTCCCTCGCTGGCTGGGTTGCTGCTTGCTTTGGCGCATTCATCCATGGCATGCGACTGGCGGGGGAGTGACTGAACAGGGGTGCTTCTCCATCACCAAAAAAAGTCGACGCCATCACCACCACTAATTTTTCCTCTGTCTTCCTATTCTCGTTGACATCTGCGCAAGCTTTCACGAGCTGCAATCGCACGTGGAACGCCTGTTCCGCGCGCTCGCTATGAATGTAAGTACACGATCCCTGTATTCGTTTTAAATTTGCACGCATCATCGTGATGAATTGCATTTCTCGCTTCAGAACCGCTGCGATTGACGCAGCAAGCTGTGTGTGATTATATCATTGCCAATTCCTGATCTTGCCCTTCCCTCACACTCTAGTCTGCAGTCTAATTCGGCTCGAATGGGAAGCTAATATTGTATCTCCAGGCGCGATGAGATTAGCAAAATGCCTTCGGCTGGCTTGCCGGCCTGCTGCACCGCAGGCTTGCTCGCGGTTGATATGTAGCCCTGCACCTGCACGGCTGCGCCCGGAGGCTCCGATCCGAACTCCGGTTCGAGCTCTATCCACGGCGCCTGATGGCCGTCCCAAACCGTCGAGGTTCGCCGACGAGCCTGAAGGCCACGGAAACGCGTCGCCCTTCAAGCAGCACCGGCAGGAAGAGCTTTGGGAAGATCAACAGAGCGAGGACTCGCTCTACCCCGACCCGTACCCTCGGCTGGAGTCCTCTGCTTTGCGGAAGAGCGTCCCCGAGTTCCTAGAGGACTTTCATGAGAGGCTCTCCCACGAGAATGTCACCCTGACCGGCCGCATCCGATCCAAGCGGGTCGTCGGCAAGTCGCTCATCTTTCTCGACATTGTGAACGAGTTCCAAAAAGTGCAAGTCATGATCAACAAGAACAAGTGCGTGTCAGAGAAGAATAGAAGAATCCATAAATTCGCCCTCTTTAAGAACTTAATACAAGTCGGCGACCACATCTGTAGGCTTACTGCGTTTCCCCCAATGGCCTTCCGTTGGCTGACAGAGTTTGCAGCGGTCACTGGCATTGCGACTCGTACGAATAGCGGAGAGCCGACGCTCGAGGCTAGGCATCTTCCCGAACTCCTGTCGCCGTCGATGGAGCAAATACCCGAAAAGCTCACCGATGCGAAAACGAGGATGCAGGAGCGTCATGTGGACATGCTCGTCAACCGAGAGGTGATAGACGTCCTCAGACTACGTGCCGAAATCACCAGGCACATGCGGGACCACTTCCACTCGAAGCGGTTCCTCGAATTCCAGACACCTATCTTGGCAGAGAACGCGGGAGGAGCGGTTGCCCGTCCGTTCGTCACACAGGCGACGGAGTTTCGCAACAAAGACTTGGCTCTTCGCATAGCTCCGGAGCTGTGGCTCAAGCGGCTCGTCGTCGGCGGCGTTGACAAGGTCTTTGAGATTGGCCCGGCGTTCCGGAACGAAGGCGTCGACGCCACACACAACCCCGAGTTCACCATGTGTGAATTCTACAGCGCCTATACCAACCTGGCCGACCTCATCAAGGAGACCGAGGAGCTGCTTTACAGCTTGGCCAAGCATTCGCAAGAACTGATATCCACACAACTCACTTCCTTGCCTTCCATCGACCTAAGCCGGTTCGTTCGGCCGTACAAGCAGGTCGAGTTCATCCCGGGTCTAGAGGAGGCCATCGGAATCCGCTTTCCAAAGCTCACGGCCGAAGATGCCCTCCCCGAGCTGCTTGCCGTCCTGAAACTTGCCGGCATCAGAGTACCCGGCGAGGTCCCCAACTCTTTGCCCAAGCTTCTCGACCGTCTTGCGGCGATATATTTGGAACCCATGTCATTCAACGAGCCTCTTTTCATCACCAACCACCCCGTGTGCATGTCTCCGCTGGCCAAGGGCTTCCTGTGCCAGAAGACATACCAGCTGGTATCCGCGCGCGCGGAGCTCTTTGTTGGCGGCCGGGAACTCGCCAACATGTACGAGGAGGAGAACGACCCCGAGGAGCAGAAGCGCAAACTGGCGGCTCATCGCAGCCTCATCAACAAGCCCAACGGCGAGGTTGGCTTCGAGAACAGGCCAGCAGAGGAGGAGCATGTGGCGGCACTGGCCGAGGACGCTGACAAGGATGAATGGGAGACGTCCCCCTTGGACCAGAGTTACATCCGGGCCTTGGACTATGCGCTCCCGCCCACGGGCGGCTGGGGCTGCGGTGTCGAGCGGCTGGTCATGCTCTTCTCGGGGGCCAACAGAATCAGCGACTGCCTGAGCTTTGGGACGCTTCGGAACGTGGTGGGATTGTCGGCAGACGAGAAGGCGGAGAAGGAGGTCGCTTCGAAGGACAGTGTATGAGTAAGGATGTACGAAGTGCAAGACCATGTAATGGGTGGCATCATGCCAGGACATTTTGTATGATAGCGGATAGACTGTACATTGGAGCGGAGCGTCTTAACATCTCCGTCAATAGCCAATCCCTTGCATCACCCGGTTTTCGTTTCAAAGATAAGGCTGTCGTCACACATATCTTTATTGCAGAAAGCCAAACAAGCAAGAGGTATAACGCAAAAGATGCGGACTACAAGAAGCCAAGTTCATCCGTTCGTGAAACATACAAAGTCTTCAAACCCGCACAACACTTTCCCACCTCTCAACCATGTCCTTATACGAGGCTAGGCTACCTGGAACAAGCTGGACATTTTCCCATCCGCAGGTCCTTGGATCCATCCCCGCACCGTAGCGTCATCCAGGCCCTTGGAAAAGTCCGTGTTGTCCGGCAGGCGGTGGATCGAGACGCTGGACGTCGCCTCGTCGAACACGGTGGCGACCTTGATGAAGCTGTCGACGGGGCGCTCAAAGAAGTCGGAGCTGCCGGCGCCGTTGGCGAGGTGGAATGTGCTCTTGCACTTGGTGTCTCCCTTGGCGAGGACCTCGTAGATGTCGGCCTCGCCGCAGCCCGTCTTCCAGCAGCTGCAAGCGTTGTACTGGGCTGTGCGGGGGATGCGCGCGTTGAGGGCCCAGAGGGCGGGCATGTCGCCGTTGAAGCCGCGGTCGCCGTCGAGGGGCATCCTGAAGTGAAAGAGGAAGACTTTGTTGGCGCCACCGAAGCCCTCTGTAGGAAATGGGATCAATACTCTGGCTCCTTGTAGGCGAAGGGGGACACTGGAAGGGGTTTGACATACTGTAAGCAACGTCCTTGGCGCGAGAGAATCCGCAACTCTCATCGCACTTTTGGGCGCTGAAGATGGAAAACTCCTTGTTGGATGGGATATAGACGTCCCTTAGGGTCTGGGGAGAGCTGGAGCCACCGTTGCCGTCAGCGTTGAGGTAAGAAAGGGAGTTTCCCCACGTGCTGTGATGTCACGCGTCAGTCGTCGGTTGTGAATTACACTCGAAATAATACGTACGTGTCCCAGACACCAGAGCCCTGACCGCCGTAGTTGCCTAGGAAGACCATGTTCTCGACTACCTGCTTCTCGGCATTGTAATAGGCAACCCGGTCCCAGTCACCGCCAGACGGACCGGGCTTGGTGGAAGGAGGGTTGCCTGTAGCGGGAAGGTTGCCAGCTGGAGGAGAAGCAGGGGGGGTGGAAGCAGGGGGAGGGGAAGCAGGGGGAGGGGAAGCAGCAGGAGGAGTAGCGACAGGTGCCGGGGCCTTTGTTGGAGCGCCGCCGAGCCAGTTGTTCTCCCACGAGACGACCTTGCCGTCAATGGTTGCTACCACCATATCTGCCTTCTTTTGGTGTTCATGGACATGCTTGTGGCCGTGGAATCGGCCATGGACGCGATGCGGGACCTCCGTATCGCGCTTGTTCTTTGGAGCGAGGTTATACACGGCAGCTGCCTTGAGCTCAAAAGGCCCGCGGATGTGGATTGAGAGCTGCAGTTGTTAGACACGTGGTCACACAGCATCGAGTTCGATTTGGAGGCGTGGTAGGAGCTCACATCTTGATCCAACGGGGCCAGAGGCCCGCCGTATGGCTTGTCCTCCGTTTGGCATTCTCCGTTGGACCCCATGCCAGTGACAGCCTTGAAGCTGCCCGTACCTCCGATGCCTTCATAGAGAATATGGTTGATCTTGCCGCAGAACCAGTTGCCCCCTTCGTTGACGGCCGTGCCTGAGCACTGCTGGGTGCGAGCATACGCCCAGCTGCTCGAAGCGAGCAACAACGAAGTGCTGAACTTCATGTTGGTTTGGGTTTCTCCCGAGCCGAACAATTTGTTGGGTTGGCTTTTCAGAGTTGTAACGGATTTAACAAGGTTCGTTGGGTGTTGATACGAAGTTTGACGAGAACTTTCGTCACGAACCGAGGAGGCGGCGAAAGGTATTGAGTAGAAAAGCAACAAAGGAGTGGAAGGTAATATCTCTCTTTACCTCTCACCACGGGAGGACAAAGTACAGTCGCGGACCAGGACAGAGTACAACGCCGCAAAGGAAGTCTCCCAAGACTTCTCGGGGACGATGCGCCTGGGGGCGGGCGTCAATACATACTTTGCGCCTTCGTGCGGAGTACGCCTGCTGAACACAAGGCAGCATCCAACGCCCCCATTGCCCCCATGGTCCGCCGCCCGTGTATACAGCCGCCAGCGCCTTGTGCCGGAACGGAGAAAGAAGAAGGGGCTGGCTTAGGCCTGCCACTTGGGCTGGCCAACAGCCCGCCCAGACACCGGATGACAGCCGAACCGGGTCGAGGAGCGGGCTTGGCCAGGGCGGTTGGGTCGACCGCATCCCTGGTGGGGGAACTGGCGGTCCCCAAGTAAAGAGTAGGACGGAGCATCGCGTGCCGCCATCGTCTTGGAGGGTAGGAAGCGTCAGCGGTAGTATCGCAAGCGTGGCTGTTGCACGGGACAAACACCACCGCTGGCCAATGACAGCTCCGGGACGACACCGCGAGGCTGTCGAACCAACATGGCGCATCGCTGACCAGACGAGTCAGAGCGGTAAAGCCCAGGCCTGGCGCTCAAAGGGTTGCGCTCCATCCCACCTGAGACGGCGGTGGTGGTTGTGGTCGGGGGGCCAAAGCTTGGGGGCGGGTGCCGAGAAGATGGCTAGGTTGGAGGCGAGCAATATGCCAAGAACGGTGGTCATTTCGTTCTCTCGTCCCTTGGCGACATTGGGTTCTTTGTGTACATGTGCCGCCGGGAACAAGAGGGTCGAGGTCATGCCTCAAACAAAGACCAGACGAAAGAGATGATGTTGTCCTGCCATTCAAGTTGGGGAAGCATCGCGACTTGGAGGCCATGTCAGGGCAACCACGTGTCATCCGATGTTGGAGAAGGAGCTTGTCACTTGTCACGGATCAGGGCGAGGAATCAAGCTTCCACAAGCAGGGGCAACCACCACTTCCCCTGGCACTAGTCCGAAGTCGCGCCCAGCCAACGGCTCTCTTGGGGTCCGCAGCCAAGATACAGCGCCCGACATCCGCCACGACTCGGAATGTCCGTGGCTGCTCGCGCCATATTCCTGGGGATGGCTATTGTTGGGCGCAGCGCACTGAATGCTCGGGCACGATGCATCGCATAGCGGCTTGTGCTGCTGTGACGTGTGGCAGGCTGTCGGCTTACACCGACGACTAACAACGTGCGGCGCGCCATTGTCCAAGAGAACAACCATGCGGGGGTATCAAGACTCGCACGCGTACGAGTAAGGCCCGAATGGCGACACAGACGTACTCGCACTCGCAACTCTCGCACTCCCTGCAGACTCGCTGCACCGGAAATCGACGAGTGACCGTGAGAATGCCCAGAGTTGGCTTGCGGCGCGGCGTTGGCATGTGGATCCTACCCAGGCGCCTACGAGTAGTATTCGATAGGCTCGTAAACCTTAATCACAGGGAAGAAACTACGAGTACTCGCAAAGAAACGTGGCGTTGGCGACGACGCCGGTCGACAGCCCCTACTCCGTAGCTTGTGGTTAAATCGCCTTGTGGTGGCGGTGTTGGGTTCCTCGCCTCGAGGACAACCAAGGCGACTCGCAACATCAACCCCTCACTCACCAACTGAACCGTGCATGGCGTCTTGAACGATGTCTGCAATTTGACCTGACATGTAACAGTATGCCTGACATGCAACAGCGTGTCGTTATACTCTCTACTCCCCAAGTCCAGCCCACTCGCCATCGTCTCCGTCATCGGCATGCTCCTCGCCCTCCAGCTTTCTCCTCTTGCTCCCCTCGATAGCGCCCTGCCTGTTATGCTCCCTCCGCCTCTCGTACCCGCTCTGGGACGTAATCTTCGCCGTGCTGCCGCTCCTCCGCGACTCCACGCCCCTCTCCCGGAGCTTCTTGCGGTCCGCCTTGGCCACCTTGGGCAATGCGTCGAGCAACCACTTCTGCACCCCTGCGTCGGCCCCCGTCTTGCCCGCCTGCTTCTCGCTCGCGGCGATGACATTGGCGACCGTCTTGACAAAGGGGATGTCGTCCTTGGTGTAGAACGTGACGGCCACGCCGCCTTCGCGACCGGCCCTGCCAGTTCGACCTGCGCGGTGAACGTAGGCGGCGCTGGAGCCGGGAACGTCGTAGTTGACGACTCCGTTGACACCGGCAAAGTCGACGCCACGGGCCAGGACGTCCGTCGTGATGAGCACCCAGATCTCTCCGGCCCGGAACTTGCGCATGATGGCTGCACGAGCCGGGTCAGGCAGGCCGCTGTGCAGAGCCGCTATTCTCGACGAGCCCCCTGCCTCGAGAGGGATATCGTATTTTAGCTCCTCGTGCAACGCAGTGGCTCGGTCGATGGTCTGGGTAAAGACCAGGAACGGCGGCCGAAGCGGTGGTCCTGAGTCGTCGCTCGACGTGGGATGCAGCAACTGGCGGAGAGCCAGAAGCTTTCCCTGCTCGCTCGCCGTATAAGTGAGCTTGTGCACAATGTTTGGCACCGCAGTATCCTTCAAGCCAACCACCAATCTGACCAGAGGCTTTGGCGTGATGCCCAATGCCTCGGCTCGCGATTTTAGCTGTGCAGTGACGAGGGACTCAATGTTGGACCCCATAGTCGCCGACCAGCAGGAGGCTCGCAAATCGGAGCTGCTGCATGCCGTCCAGATTCCCAGAGTCTGCTCGCGGAACAGCGGATCGAGAAGTACATCGGCCTCGTCGAGGATCAGATCGCGGACTGTCGGGAGGACGTTGTGTGTGCCACTCGGCCCAGACGTCAGAAAGTTGAGCAGGAGAAGAGGCGTCGTGACCAGAATGTCGGCCTTTGTCACCGCCTTTGGCTTCGTGCTGGCAGCCTTCTCATCCTCCGATTCGGGGTCCTCGTCTGCCTCGTCCGCCTCGTCTTCAGAGCTCTCTTCGGCCAGCACCTGCTGCTCAGCGGCAAGCCTCATGCCCTTCTTCATGCCGACAATCTTGATTCCGGTCCCCTGCACCAATTTGTGGCCCTCGTTGGCAATCTGATACGCAAGCTCTCGGGTCGGCGCTACAATGACAGCCTCGAGCTCGTGGATTCCATGCAGGTTCTCCTTCGCCCTCCTCCGCATGATGTTGTTGATTGCCGGTATCAGGAAGCTGATTGTCTTTCCACTGCCCGTCGGCGCAACCGCCAAAAAGTCCACACCATCATCCATCCCCTCTTCGTTGCCGAGCGCAACCTCCGGGCGGAGCAGCAGAGGCAGGCTGCCCAATTGAACCTCCGTAGGCACCCGATAGCCTTCGGCAACGAGATTCTCGAACATGCGGCGCGAAATGCCATAGGTGCTGCGAAGGTCACCGAAGGAATCCAGCGGCTGCGGGAACAGCTGCTTCTTCTCCTCCTTCACCTCGAGGACCGCCTTTTGCTTCTTCTTGGACTTTTTGACCTTCTTCTTCTCGTCTGTCCTGGACAGGAGGGTTATCTTGAGGCGATGCGAGCGCAGGAGCTGGCGGCATTCGTCCTCGCTGAGCTTCTTGGCTGGCACGGCGATGGGGCTCGGAGCTCGCTCGGTCTTGCGCGTCTCAGGCTTCTTGTTCGTGGCGGATTCGTCCTTTGGCGCGAAAAAGTCTACCAAGGGGAGGTCGACGACAGCCTGCTTCTCGGGCGAGTCGCCATCGCGCTTCCTCTTGTGGCCCCGTACTTCATCGTGGAAGAGCTGCGGGTTCGTCTTGGTGCCCGCCGAGGGAAGTTTCACTGCGGCATTGCTACCGTTCTGAGCGCCTTTGAAGCTTCTCTTCGTCCCGCGTGACAGAACCTTGAGGATGTCCATGGCGACGGGGGCCGAAGACTTGTGGTCGTGGCGGTGTCGTTGTGATGTTGGACGCTTGTAAGTTTTTGCGGGCGCAGTCAGTGTAGAAATTTTGTATGTGGCCCAGCGCCTTGCAGCAAGGCTGTGGTGGGGCGTGGGGTGGTGGATACAGCAGCTCTCTCTTCTGTTCACCCCATTGGGCCTTTCCACTTATTCTCATGAAAGCCGAGATGCACTGATCTTCCGTCTTAGAGCTCCTTGGCTTTTTTTCTTCTTCTCTCTTCTTCATCCTATTCCTGAATTAATTTAGTATTAGTATTTAAAATATATAGAAGCTCCCAGCATACGCTTTGCGCTGTAGCGGGCGCCTCGCGGAGCAATTGGTTTGGATTCGCCATGTCGCCTGGATATCATGGCTGGCCTTGCCCCGGCCAAAATATTAATTGACGGACAGATGTGACCATGCTGTAGTCATGCTCCATCGTCCGATGTGGCGTCTTCCCGCCCCTCGCCATACAGAACCTCACAAACTCCCGCCAGCGGAATGTCCATCACCGCGTCTGTCCCCTCGTTCCAAATCTCCTTCCACCGCAGTCTCCCGTTGCTCTCGCACTTCCGCTCCCGCTTGCTGCTGCCGCGAAGCCTGCCCTTGGAGTCAATGGCCGCCACCTTGCCCGCGCCGTCGACAATCGTCTCGACGCTGCCCAGCGGCACCGTCAGCATCTCCGTGTTGTACGATGCCAGCGCCACGTAGATGTAGCACAGCGTCATGACGAGGAACGCGGGGATCGCCAGCGCCCACCACCGGTTGGGGTAGTAGTAGATGCCCAGACCGTGCAGGAAGGGCGCCGGCAGGTAGCTCCAGAGCAGCCAGATGAGGAACGTCAGCGTGCTGAAGAGGTACAGCACGAAGCCGTAGTATTCGTACGTCGGCACCTGGGGCGCCGCGCGCGGCACCGGCGCCATGTTCTCGTCGTCCGAGGCATCGGGTGTCGTCGGCCGCGATGGGCGCAGGAGGGAGGTAAGCGATGGCGATGGCGGCAGAGGAGTCGGTGGTCGGCCGTAGAAGGGCGGCGCAAAGTAGTTTTGCGACAGCGGCTGCGGAGGTGATTCGTGACCCGACGAATCCGTGGACTGGTTGTCCGAGATGTACTCGTCCTCGTCTTCCGACGACACGGACATGATGGGCGGCGCGTGACCCCAGAGGTGGTCGTGGCTTGGATGTTCGTGCAGAGTCGAGGTTGGGCAGCTCAACGCTTGCGGCGGTATTGGAGATGACCCCTGCGCGCTAATCGACGGCCCGCCTGCATTGATCGACACCAGCACTGGGCCTGCTTCATCATCAGACCAAATGCGCAGGCCCTAAAAAGCAATCAACAGAACCCTAGCCTACTGTAAAATCTTCTCATTGAATTATTGAAAATCGCTCTCACAAGTCACCGCCCGCCCTGTCACAATGGCTATTTGTACATGTCCTCCCATGCTTCCCTCATCCATCTATCGGACATTTGTACTCCTCGCGCCCCGATGCTCCATTCTCATGCCTCTCCTGAAGCGCCTCCAAACAGCTCTGGTGGTAGATATGCCGGCACGCCAGCACAACAAGAGGCCCCAGAGGCGGATCCTTGCCGGGGCCTCCCGCGTCCGGCTCTATAAGCATGCTCGACGGCCGCGTATCCAGACTCTTCCCCTTGTCCTTGCCGTCAGGCTCGCCTGCGTTACCTCTGGCCCGGTCAGCGGCTCGTGCCATCCTATCTTTCTTCGCCGACTCCTCAATCGCCTGCTTATCTTCCCAGGCCTCGAAGACGGCGCCACCTGCGACCCCGGGGCCCCAGACTCTTCGAAGGCATGCCTCGCATGTAGAGCCTCGCGGCCGCCAACCACGCTGTCTCAATTTGACAGCCTGGTTGACATTGACAAACAAGGTCCGTTCCAGAAGGCGGTTCGACAGTCGTAGAATCGACTCTTCATAAGCGTAGGCCGAGAATATAGATGCCAGGACACCACGCAGATCAGCCAGGTTCGGCGACGAAGCCGCTGCCTGCGTGAGGAATGCCCTTAGAACCCGGAGAAAGGACAGATTAGATCCTGCGTTTGACAAAAGCTTGGACCCAGGCTGCCCATTTGCTTGGCTAGATGTGGCTGTGAGCAAAGAGGTAAAGGTGTGCTGCACCAGCGATCGGAGGAGCGCCAGGAGCTTGTCTCCGTCGAGGTCTTCCTCGTTGACAACCCCGAGTATCGCCGGGGACAGCCGTCGCGTGACTTGAACACAAGCATCGATTAGACTCAGCCAGAGGCTCTCATCTGCCGAAAGGCTGTCATTCGTAGATGCCTTCTTCTGGACAACGTTCGCTCTCTTCGAGGTCTTGGTCTGCCCCTGACACAGCCAGATACCAACGTGGACATACTTTTGCAGACTGAGCAGCAGTTCTTCGGCCGATGCTTGAAGATCCATGTTGCTGTCCTCTAGGTCGACTCCGCTCAAGAGGCCCTGCATTGCGGATTCGAGAGTTAAAAGGTGCTTGATCAACCGCTCCATTGCGTTGCTTATCTGGCCATCGCGAGCCATAAGCACGACCGCCGCATCCACAACGCCGGTCGCCTCCATTGTCGGCAACAAATTCTCAAGCCGAAGATCCGCGGACTGCACGGCGCCAACATAGTCGGATACATGCTGGGGATTAAACTTGCACATGAGCTGAACGTACTGCTCGACTAGATGGCGATCCGGCAGTTCGTTTTGCTCGTCAGGCAACTTCTCCGGCTCCAGCAAGGCCTTCAGGTACGCATGCTGCAGCTCTGGCTGATCCTGTGCAGAATCAACTACGTGCCGCTGAAGCGTCGTCTCCTGAGAGGCGAGAGTGGCTGCGGTCTTCCTTGGACTGAGCTCAAGCAGGTCCCTGGAATGTCGCTCAATGACTTGCTTCACCTCCTGCAGCTGGCGCGTATCTAGCCCACTCTGAGGCCGCAAGCAGTTAGCAATGCAGTCGAATACTGCATCTTGGTCCTCGGGGTCTTCAAAGTATGTCGACAGGAGCTTTCCGTACTGATG
This sequence comes from Tolypocladium tundrense, assembly GCA_024340025.1. Taxonomy (NCBI): domain Eukaryota; kingdom Fungi; phylum Ascomycota; class Sordariomycetes; order Hypocreales; family Ophiocordycipitaceae; genus Tolypocladium; species Tolypocladium tundrense. Next base: position 95,878 of record JALHBX010000032.1, read on the forward strand.
TTCACTCTTGAAGATGCGCTTCAGTATGCGGTAAAATCCCGCCTGCTTGAAGAGCGGCATCAGGGTAGGCATGTCGGAAGGATGGTAGGTGGATAAGAGGTACTCGGCACTGAGCTGTGCATCATCTGCCAAATCATCGCCTGGGTAGTTGCAAAGTCCTGCAAGGACCTTGGAAAGTGTCGACCCGGAGAATAGGAGATATTGCGGAAACTTGGGCAAGTTTCGAGCAATGAACATGTCGAGATAGATTGTGTCCTCGGGCGCAAAGTCGCTTGGGTTCATAACATCCAGGAGGATCGTCAGGATGTACTGACGGTTGATGGTCAGGCCGAATATCTGCTCTTCCGGCATATCCATGCGCGACCCGCCGCTGACTTGCTTGTCAGGCGAATCGTTCAGGAAAGTGTCCTCAAAGGCCTCGTTCAGCGCGCTCAGGAAGCTTGGGGCATCAAACTTGAGTATCAATCGTAGATACGGGAACGCTGGCTCCGAATCATCATTCGGCCGCGTCAGGAATTCTCGATTGCTGCCCCTTGGCCATTCGATCGTCTGTCCGGAGAAGAAGAACCAGTAAATCTCCGACTTTGCTTTGGTCGCGGTTTCCTCCTCCATCATCTCCCCGTTGGGGTACACTCTTCCCGTCAGAGTATAGGAGAGATACGGGAAGACCTTGAGCGCGTTGACGCTGTAGTAGCCATCCTCTGTGCTTTCAGTGACGCGGTTGCCGTTCGTCGTCAGCGGTACCAGCAGGCTCAGGAGGTCAACCATGGGCGTGATGTAGTCGCCCAGTGCTTGGTTCCAAACGTAGGTCAGTGCATCGTAGAGGCTGTGCTGCTTGCATAGAAGCGTGATCTGATCAAGATCAAGAGTTGCCGTTTGCATGTGGCAAATCATCTCTTCGAGCCTGCTCTCCCAATCTCTCGTAACATAGTGATTGACCATGTCTTTGACCACCACAGGCGGCACTATCGTAATGGTTTCATCCAGTATGTACGGCTCCAGCGTCTCGTGGAAAATGCCCCCGACGTCGGCGTTTTCGTACCATTCATACATGTCCTCAAAAAGGTAGTCAGTGGTCCCAATGGCCTGGCATGCGATGAAGCAAGTCTCAGCAAGCTGCTTGAGGTGTTCGTCATCTGCCTCCTCGCGGCTCTTTTGCCTCTGACCAAACGCGTACTTGAGCGAGGCCGTGATGATCTCCATGATTTTGTCCTGGACCATGGTGTGTCGCAACGCTGTGTCTTCCGGTAATCCAACCGTGAGCTTGTCGGAATCGCCAGTGTAGTATGAAGTCGCCAATCGAATGGCCCCGATGTAGTCGCCGTGTTCCATCATGGCAATCAGACGGTCCGCCCAGTTGGAAAGCGCACCGATGGACACTTCGCTGAAGCCAAGGAGAAATATCCTCCCCTTGTAAGCCTTGAAACTCATATAGAAAGCATCAGCCACGACCCCGTGCATTGATTGGTCGCTCTCATCCAATTGTTCGACCAAATTGTGAAGCTGTTTTGAGAAGAGGTCCGTGTGGTAAATGTGTCTTTGCAGCAGGTCGAAGGCCTCTGTCATTCGCATGCTCCTGTCCTCCAGCACAATCAGCCTCTGAGATATCGTGAGCACAGTCAAGACCGAGCGGCTCAGCCATTGCACAGCAACAATAGCCTCCTCGCACTTCCATCTACTGCGAGCCTTGAATTTGAGCGAGGGCGGCTGGTCTGTGTCTTCGTTGGGAATCTCGTCCACATCGAGCACCGTCAGAACGTTTGACCAGCAGTAGACGAGCTTGACTCTTGATATGTCGCTCCCGGTATAGGGGTCGGGGACTTTTAGTTTGACCGCTGGAAACCAGGCGAGGCAGCCAGTCATGGCACTGTGTGCCGGGACGTCCTTTGGCCGGGCGGACTTGTGCTGAGTCTGAGCCACTGGAGTCGTAGACACAATGACAAGCAAGTAGGGAGTTAGCATGGCTGTCAAGCCCATCGTATCGGTCGTTCGCTCGACGTTTCCCAGTGGCAGAGGCGCAAACGAGAGAACGGTGCTTGGTTTTAGTGGCTTCCCGGCCGGAGTGGGCGCATTGGGGTAGCGGCCCAATATCCTCGTCGCCTTGACACTTCTCCCCAGTGCTCCTGTGCCTCTGGTCGCAAGGTGAGAAAAAGCCATGCCTCGGTCGTCGGCCGATACAAGCGCCGTGTGCCTGGTTCCCAAGAATCCCAGGTGAACAACAGACACATTGGCAACGTGGCCGTCGGCTGTCCGATTCTGCGTCTGGGTCTCGTCCAGGTGGGGGATGGTGAGAAAGGGACGGGCGGCTCTGGACGTGTCCCAGGTAAAGATATTGCCGTTGGCATGGCCGCCAGCGATGGTCGTATGATCCGCCGAAATGGCAATCGCCGTAACTGGTCCAGATTCGACGGCTAAAGGAGTCAGTCGTTGAGCTATGATCGGCAGGTCCCTGGTACTCACCTTTTGTCCCTTGCCCAATGATCATCTTGAGATTCTGGTTATAATCAAACATTAGTATTATCCCCTTTGAAGTCCCCAGCACTATTGACGCGGATACAGCAAGACATGTCGGCGAGCCAAAGTTGCGACGCCCAGCCTCGGAGAAGGCATGGCCGTTGAGCTTCTTGAGCCTTGTCCATCGTACGACTTCCCACGGCGCGGTTGGTGTGTCGCTCTCGGTCTGGTCGAGGATAAAGTTGGAGCCGAGCGAGGCGTTTCGGCTGTGCGCAGAGAGAAAAGCAGGCGAGGAGGCACGCGGGCTGTTGGGACCGGAGGAGATGCGAGACTGGAAGCGTCTGTCAAAGGGTCGAAAGGACGGTGTAGGGCTGCTCAGCCCGGCGCGAGAGGCGACCGAAGGAAGGACGCTGCTTCCGGGAGACGACATGAATGAGCCCTCGTTTATGTTAGCCTGACCGCGCACAAGGTTCATTGGAGCTCGACGTACGTGAACGGACGGAGAGTCTCCAGGGCCAGACATGACCGAGTCGACGGGGCTTCCAGCTCTTCGCGGCACCGGATCCACCAAGCTCGCGTCCATGGAGCTCACCTCGGAGCTGTCTTCCAGTTGATCGCGGACAGCATCATGGCGTCGGTTCATCGTCAGCTCCGTGCCCGTCTCTGCCGGTCCCATGTCGTCCTGCCCCTCCAACTGGGGGACGTCGGCGTCCACATCGTTGACGCTGTGCCCGGGCGGACTAGACTCTCCACGACCCGGGCTGTGGTCTCCCGCCGGAGACGTGTCTTCTGGGTCAGACATTGCGCTTCGGCTTCCATCACATCGTCTAGGTGTAGCCGCGTTATTGTCATGAGCTGGGGGAGCTTGTGGAGCTGGGCGCGGGACGTCGTCGATGGGCGTGGTCGCAAAGCCTCGGCGGCAGCGGAGGACGGAGCGGGACTGTATCGCAAGCTGGTCACTCGCTACGGCAGCAGCGCAACAAAATTGAAGCCATCCGATGCCTGGTTTGGATGCGTAGAACAACAGCTGCTGCAGCCTTGAGCAGACGACGTAGCTTGGATGGACATCAGGTACGAGGTAGTTGGAGGCAGCTCTGCGGGCCGGGGATTTCCCGTTACAGGTGATGGTCCCACTGTGACGCACCCAACAACGGCTAACAACCCCGGTTCTCCGCAGGCACATGCTCTGATCTACCTCGTACACTTCGTGCCAGTAATGTGGCCGTTTCAGCATAAATATATATGTTCCATTGTTTCCAGAATTGCAGAATCACTCCTGTGTGTTGTGGGCCACCCTGGCTCATGTTGTACCTTAATCGAGCATCACCGAACACGAATGGACAGGCCAAGCACTTAAAACTAGTTAACTGTACAGACAGCTCTCCTAGCTCTCCTACACTATTTTGGCTTGAGACTCCATCCAGCAACATCTCAAATGCCTCTTTCGTGCGCCTTGGTGCCTCAATTTGGTTCTCCATGCCACAAACGACACATTTGTGGTCCTTCAGGGGTTCCTCCGTCGTGCTTCTTCAGTATACACAGATTCGCCGCATCCTCGGCTGTTTTTGACATGGAGTCGGGGCTCAGCTACGCATAGCCAACGATGTACACACATGGCATGGGCCATGTCTCAGTCTACCCGTCGAGGTTGAGGGGCGAAGTGCAGGAGAACGAGTTGAGCTGAGGGTTCTCGAAAGCCTTAATCATACCTGGGGTTAAAAGCAGTCAGCGAGCCGATCTTGGAAACAGCGGAAAGAAGCCAGATAAGTGCTCACCCTGGATAGCGGCATATATACCCAGACCACTCATGGACAGCGATGCCAGGAAGTACACAACGTGCCAGATGTTGGTGGCGACTTGCCACGGGCCGCCGCTGAGGAAGCCACGGATATATAGCTGGACGTTGGAACCGTTGCGCTGCACCGCCCCCGTAACCGGATTAAAGCCTTCGCCCATCTCAGCGCGGATGGCGTGGCACCGGATGTCGAATCCCAGAGCAAAGAACGGGGGCAAGGTGTACGTCAGGTTCAAAAGCGTCGATGCCGCCATGATACTGACAAAGCCAAAGTAATCAGGGATGGAGGCCGCAATGACGAATGCGGTAGACCACCAGACCGGCACGATGGCCGCGTACAGGAACTTGCCCCGTCTAGTGATGAGAGGCGGCGCGTCGAAGATGTCGATGAGGACGTTGTTGTAGAGGACCTTGATGCCGATGTTGCCATAGAGCCCAGCGGCGATGAGGGCGGCCACCAGAGAGATGGCGTTGCCCACAGTCTGCCAGGCATAGATGCTCACGCCCTGGTAGCTAGGGTTGTAGCTGTACTGGCCTTGGAAGTGGTAGACGAAACTCCCATAGATGAGGTACATGCTGTAGATGAAGAACTGCGCCCCCCACATGGCTTTTATGAAGTCCCGCGGCCGCCTCATCTCGGCCAGGAACTCGACAAACAACTGAGCGCCGGCGTACCCCAGTACCCCTGACATCAGGCCGTTGACGGACCCGACCAGGCCGCCGGGAGGAAGACTGGTGTAGTGCATGACAGGCGGGAAGTTGCCGTGCGCATCCTTGGCGATGGTGGCGGGATCCACGGCGCTCCCGGCAGAGCCCAGCGTGGCAACGGCAAAGTTGGGCGGCGAGTGCGCAATGACGCCCATGGTGATGAAGATGACGAGCAGGTTCAGCCACATGGCCAGGTTGGCCACCCACCCGTACGCCTTGAGGGTGCGGATCTGGGTGATGAGGAAGCCGGCGACGACGAACAGGACGGGGCAGACGACGTAGCAGAGGCGGAACCGCGACATCTGGGATATGTTCTGGCCAAACTGGATCGTGACCTGGCCCAGGACGAGCAGCAGCCCCAGCGCCTGGAGGCTGTTGGTGAGGTGGCGCATGGGCGTGCCCCAGGTCCGGAAGGCCAGGTCGCCGTAGTTCCTGTTCGGGAACTGGTGGCTGTCGGTGCCGAGAAAGACGCGCCAGATGAGGAAGCCCGAGTAGCCGGCCATGAGGCCGAAGACGGTGTAGAAGGCGATGCCCGGACCCCATCCCAGCGTGCCCAACGCAAAGGCCACGCCATACGGGCCCAGGATGTCAGTGGTGATCAGGTAGAAGCCTTGAGGGGGTCAGTACGGGATGTACACGGCGGGACGGCCAAGATAGGGGCAGGGTACTCACAGGCCCCCCATGACGCCGTCCTGAAGGCACGGCTCGCGTTTGTCCACTCCTCGTCGGTAATCTCCAGTCGGTTGGCACGACTAGCAAGCTCATGTTCGGTGGGCATGCGCGCCTCGGGCCCAGGCTGCTCATCCCCATGTACATTCTTCTTTCGCAGTACGATCTCGCGCCAGTTGGATCTGGGGGCCTCGAGCGTCTCTTCTTCCTCGCGTGTCTTGTCGGCGTAGTATCGGTACTCCTCAAACGTAACGTCAGGGTCGTGCGGCTTGCGCAGCTGTGGCTTGATGTGCCGGTAGCCCTCTGTATGACTGCCAGTTGCATATTCCTCGTCCTTTTCCATGGCGATGGAAGCGTGGTCAGGATCTATTCAGCAATAGAAGGGGAGCCGGGGTTGCCACGCCTCCCTGGCACGGGGGCAGGCCATAGGCACGGAGTATATAAGTTGTATAACCCGAGTCGAGACATGCAGGTCGGCTGATGGCCGTCATCATTGAACCGAACCCTCATCCTGACGTGAGGTGTAGAATACCGGTGGCGCACGAGGCTGGCTGGACGCCAGCCACCGGGATGCACGGCATATACAGGCTCAGGCGAATCGCATCAGCAAATTGACGTCCTCCATACACACCAGCAGTTCGGCGATGCTGTTCAATCAGGCTGTGTACGAGCGTTCATCCGCTGCTGGACGTTGTCAGATAGAGGTTGCCGCTACTTGCTTCCCCCGATGTTCCAGAACCCAATAAAGTTGAAGGGGCTTGGGCTAAGCTGAAGCTGCCGCAGTGCCGATGAGATGGCTGCGGGGAAAAGAGGGAGTGTGGCTGTTCAGACTCGCTCCTCCCTCGGGCTTAGGGGTAATTTGTTTCCGAGTAGGGGCAATAATCACGCAGTCACCAAGTACTGCTCCCCGAAGCGTGAGAGAAGCAGATGCGGTGCCGCAACATGTTGGTTGGCGCCGAAGTGCAAGTGTGAAGGGGGATCGCAAGCTCGACCCTTCTGGACGTCGACTCGAGGCAAGTGGGTGCAGAAGATCAAAACGGGGTCACGAGTGTCAATCAGCCTGGTTCTTGAGATGCCATATGGAATCAGCCATTCTTTCGCCATTTTCCACGGCCGCTACAGCGGTCCCATCCTCGCAAGCACGCTGGAGCAAGGGTATGGCAGTAGGACGATGTCTGGATTGCGCGGAAGCGAGGCGTGTTTGTATGGTCGTTCTGAGGGAGGGGGACAAGGGGCTCGAGGAGCGTGTACTCGGTCCGGAAGTCAAGACTCGAGTCGTGTCTGCATGGTTCCTTCCTTTAAACAAGCCTTATCTATTTGAATCCAGCATCTTTATCTGAGACACTTTCCCCTTTTCATAAATTAGCAGTGACTTCTGTAAGTAGAAAGACTATGAATGTCGAGACTCGAGGTGACGTCCGCCCAAACAGCCCCACCTTCCCACCCGGCAAGGATCCCCCATACGTCATCGTCCAATCACACCCCGCGACGCGACCTCAGTCGCAAACCTCCCAGGGGCCTTTCACATCAACATCATCACCGCGCAGCAACCACAACCACAGCACACCATGTCCTCCATAGGCCCCCAACTACCGCCGCACCTCTCCAAGCGCAAGCGCACGCCCGACGAGGACGATGATGTGCCGAAGCCTGCTCCGCCGAGCAAGCTCCCCAGGCGCGCCGGCGACACCCCAACCGCAAACCACGACGAGATCGACCTCGACGATTCAGACGACGACGGCGTAGGGCCCAGCGCACCGCCCGTCGTCGGGCCCTCTCTCCCACCTACCGCGAGCAATAACGAAATCGACCTCTCCGACTCGGCCTCAGACGCCGGACCCGCACCACCGCCAGAGCCAAAACCACGACGCCATCCTCTTCCCCAGCGACAGCCCCATCGCCGACCCCAACCCCCCCCCGCCGCCCCCGAATCCTCCTCAGACTCCGACTCCGACTACG